>QGKV02001556.1:21592472-21678940 GCA_003260655.2 Brassica cretica
AGTATTATGTGGACCTTGTTCATCTGCACTATAACTTTTCACAATATTGAGATTAGATCTTAATGTATTTATGTAATCTAAGAAATGTAATTTTCCTATGGAGGAGACATCTGTATACAAAAACTCTATAAATTAATAAACATTACAAATTAATAAATTTTTCCAATCCCAAATTGAATCGGTTCAAAATATGATATAAATCGATAAAATAATAAGATAATAATATTTTTCAAAATCTTATGTAAATATATGGTCCGGTTAAAATCATAAACTAATAATTTTTGTATATATACATTTTATATAAGTACAAACAAAAATGTTGCATTATTTTCTTTATTCCGCAATAGAGTTATCTCTTTATTTTCTTAATAATTTAATATATTTTGCTAATATTTAGTAAAATTAAATCTAAACCATATTTAAATTTTATAAAACATATTTTATATACACTAAAAAATAAAATAAAAATAACGTGAAAATAAAATTTCCAAAAATTTAATTAATGTATATACGGTAAATTCAATTATTTTTTTATTTTTAAAAGATATTATAAAATATAAAAAAATCCAGAATTTTTTTTTCATCAATTAATAACTCTATAAAGTAATAAAATATTATAGTTTCAATATTATTAATTTATAGAGTTTTTACTATATAGTTACGGAAGAATCTAAGGATATTAAATGGGCTTCGTAACGGAAAAATCTAAGGATATTAAATGGGTTTCGTAACGGAAAAATAACACGAGAGATAAAACTTTTTTCCAGAGAGATTTTTTTTTTTTTTGAGAGCTGACTTTCTCCTCAGTGGAATATTCATGTGTACCGTAAGAACTCTATAAATTAGTATTGTTGGGACTTTAATATTTTATTACTTTATAGAATTATTAATTTATTAAAAAATGTAGTTCTTTTTTTAATTTTAAAATATATTTTTATAAAATAAAATAAAAATTGATTTTATCGTATATACATTAATTAACTTTTAAAATTCGAAATTTATATTAGTTTTATTATATTATTTGGTGTGTATAAAAAATGTTTCACAGAATTTAAATGGGATTTTTGATATAATTTTACAAAATCTCATCAAATTATATTAATTTTTTTAAAAAAATATAAAGATAATTTCATTGTGAATATAAAACAAATAATATAATGATTAGGTTGTGCTTATATAAAATGTCCATGCATATAAATTATTAATTTATAATTTTAATGGGACCATATATTTACATAGAATTTTCTAAAAAGTTTTTATCTTATTATTTTATCGATTTGTGTCTTATTTTGAGCCGGACAACTTGGGACCAGAAAAATTTATTAATTTACGGAGTATTAATTATAGAATTTATTTACTTCAAGATGGGCCAAAACTTAGGTGTCATTGTCATAGAGTGTTTGAAAGACTGCAAAGTAAATTTAACTTTTTATCAAAAGAGAGACTGCATAGTACAAAAAGTTTAAGTGAGACTGTTCGTTATTCTGTTTTGTGTGTGGCGAGAAGGGTAGACTCATATAGAATGCCTTTGTCCGAACATAGGTATCAGTATTTGGCACCAAACTTGTAATTCTATGTGTTTTTGTTTTTGCATGTCTCCGTATGTGGAGCTTGAGAGAAAATCTTGAATCCATGCTTCAAGCTGTGCAGTTNAAAAAGTTTAAGTGAGACTGTTCGTTATTCTGTTTTGTGTGTGGCGAGAAGGGTAGACTCATATAGAATGCCTTTGTCCGAACATAGGTATCAGTATTTGGCACCAAACTTGTAATTCTATGTGTTTTTGTTTTTGCATGTCTCCGTATGTGGAGCTTGAGAGAAAATCTTGAATCCATGCTTCAAGCTGTGCAGTTAGTATAAAACTTGCCGACAATCTAAACTTCATCAATTTAGCTCAACTTAGAGCCAATACTTTTGACGATTTGTTATGTGTATCAGTCTATGATGATATGATGGTAGAAGATGTTAGGTATGTTATTTATCTGAATAAACAATAGTTTGGTCGGGCACAATGAGAAGCCCTTGAGTCGATCTTGGTCGAGGACCAGGAGGGACATACAGGTCAAACTTGGTCGAAGACCATAAGGAACATGAGGGAGCTTCCGGTCGAGCTTTGTTGATGACCATGAGTCCATGACTGACCTTCGGCTGTAGTGGTTTTAAGCCGTATGTTGGTTCATGCCATATGATCTGGAACATAAGTGGTATTCAGGGTCAGAAATGTATAGAAATAACTAAGTATTCAAAAATAGCTGAGTGGATGAAAAATGACTAAATATGAAAATGAAAACAGATTAACAGATGAATAAAATGAATCTTAGAGCTTGACAAAGCTGTCCGTTATATTGTGTTGCATGCGAGTGATAATGAGCTATCACTAAGTAATTGTATATTCATGCTTTCATTTTTTTGTGATGCAAGTGAAGATCAATTGTTTGGTCTCGAGCAAGAGATTAATTATTGAAATCATTGAGAATCGATCGAGTGTTATGAACTTGGATGTACACATTTAATATAATTGTACTATATATGCTTCCAGTATTTGGCGTTATGTTATTTAGTAAAATCTTCTAAGGTGGGGGTATTGGATCTAGTTTGATGGAATTTGAAAGAATTATAGTTTCCATTAAATTCTATTGTTATTCAATTAAGGATTTCATCAATTCTTTCAAAATCTTGTGTTATTGGTTTAAAAATTTGTAATCAATTTTCTAATTCCTTTAAATTCTAGTATTATTCAATATTTGGTAGATTTTGTAGTAATGTTATTTGAAAAGAATTTAACGGAAAATGTAATGTAAAAATGTGAAGAACCAATTCCTTTCTCTTATGATGAGATTTGGCATCGTAAATCTGAAATTATGTGATGTTCGTCATATATTTTCTTGCAGTCGTCCTCATCTCCACTCTTATTACAAGTATGGTATTATAATTGACGAGATGGATATTCAACGGGCCTGGATAATTCAACGACCACCTTAACATGATTTCTATCGACGAGATGGTATTAGTCACGTTTCATGTTTCTTGTATCGAGAAATACCGACCTAATGATATTAGTCAAGCTTCTTTTTATTTCTTTTTTCTTTTCTTTTTTTTGATAAAAGATTTTCTTTTTATTTCTTAAGTAATGAAAACAAAAAGTGACAAAATTGAAATAACACAAATATTTTTCATCGTCAAAATGCAGCACAACGAATATACCCTTATTTTGTTTTATGCAATAAAATTGCTACAATCAGTGAACTTTTGTAGTAGTAGTAACTGTTATATTTCTTTCAGTTTTATAACTAAAATAATGTTTGTTATCTTTTCAATATAATAAAGATTCAAAATTTTCATTGATTTTAGAGAAATTGATATTCTATCAAATTTAAGTGCATTCTTTTAAAATCTATAAGAAAAGTAAACATGAGAATTATGTAAATGCATTAAACCCTCGTCAAATCTTTTAAACTACTACAAAAATTATTATTCAAATTCTATTAAATTCTTGGATTGAATACCACCCCCTAAGCTTTTACTTAGAATTTTCAATGGATTTTTTTGAAAATTTTAGATCGAGGCGTTTCAAAAAAAACATTTTGATTTGTTATAGTAACTTTAAAATTCTGATCCCACCAAGAAAGAGAGAAGAAAACATAAAGATATAGGATGATGAACATATCAAAAACATTGTTTTTCAGCAAATAAACATATTAAATCATTTTAACCATTTGATTGACTGTAACTCTTTGCAAATGTAAATGTGTATTTGAGAAAGAAAAAAAAATTGAGTCAGAACTAATTAGTTTTCCATAATTGATTATGACCCTCATCATCTCGTGGTCGTGGGCTCTGGTCTTGTCCCTCTTTTAGCATTTAACAACCTCTTTAGTCTTTACCAACTAATCTTTCTGTATTACCATCTAACAATTATTCAAACAATTATTTAATACCCAATTATCGTCTTCCAACTGTAAGCCTAACAATTATTCAAAATAATTAATATATTCACAATTATCTTCCCCCTCCACTCTTTTTCTTTGCTCCAACATCACACCAACATCAAACAATACACTGACGATTTAATTCATCTTTCTTCTTCTTGAAACTTTTCTTTCATTTTATAAATGCAAAGAGTGCTACCAGCAAAAGCATTAAAGAATCAACTTTTCACTTTTCAAAAATTTNTTTTTTTTTTGTCTAATGGTTTTCATGCTTATTGGAACTATACAGAGAAGATTAGCATGGTCCCTCGGCTTATTAATGATTATACTATGCTATATACAATTTATAAGACTTTACTATTTAGTAGCATTATACAGTTAGATCCAGAAGATTTCATGAGGGACAATCCTGAACAATCTAGGGATCAACGAAAGTTTATTTTTTTTAATCATTTCAAAAAATTCAAGTGAAGAAAAGGTTAACCTTTGAGATTAGATCGTGAAAGGGAGAGGAGGGGAGGAGAAGAGAGTCCTGAAGAAGAAGCTTTGATGGAGATACGACGCTTTGAGGTCAATGCGTGAGGAGGAGTTGATCGGAAAGTAGGAGCGGAGAAGGAGAACGTAGTAGTAGTGGCTTGGAGAGCCATTGTCGGAGAGATTCGGAAGATGCGTTTGGGAGACGCGTTCTTGTTTTTTTTATGCGTTTAAAGAGGAATCTGAGAGCGAGCGGAGGAACCTAAGGCAATGATTGACGTTCTAAATTTGGAACCAAGGAGTTAATGTTTTTGTATCTGTTAGTTAAATTTTTTTATTTTTTAACGTTGGATAATTACGCTATTACAACTATGAGAAATATTACGGACAATTTTACGGCTGACAATTTTATCTGCCGTACGAGGATTCATGTCTGACTGCATCATCTAAACCGTCCTATGGAATCCACGTTTGACGGTACTCCTTGACCATGCTGCAGATCTCTTGTAAGTTTTTTTCTTTCTTAATTCGCATAATTATGCTTTCTCTCAGAATTAAAACTCATACTTTTTATTATACTTATTACAGAAGTATTAATGAACTTTTGTTCAAATCACCGCACCAAAATGACTTACACAGTTAGTTAATTTTCAGTCTTGTGTTTAATAAGAGAGAGTTATTTAGCTAAACAGTTTTCTAAAATGAATTGCCGACAACAAAAGTTGAAAAAAACTATGTCGTGACGTACTTTTATTTTCTCTATTTACGCTTTTACATACCCTGGTGTGAGATATTTTGATGTGATTTACCAAAAAAATCCTTTTAACTAAACAGATCGAAAAATCAAAATTTGAGCTAAACACTTCTTCTTCTTCTCGATAGCAATTATCATTCTTTTTCTTCTCTCCCTATTTTTTTCACCATAATTCTCCACACTATGATTTTTTTCTTTTTTTCTCCACCGCAATTCTCTATCCCGTCAAAGATTTCATCGTCGCAGACAATAGCGATAGTAATGGCTCCCAGTCTGACTCGCCGAGTAACCGTAATCAGCGGTCATGTATAGAACTCGCTTTCTTCCCACACCATCTCAGAAACAAACTGTTGATTCTAAACAGTATCGGCTCTAGGGGAGTGCACAGAGTGCAACAGCACAAGGCTCCACATTTGTGGTCAAAATTTCTTTACTTTTTAGGGCCCTAAAATTTTAGTTATTACAGTTTTAGTCAATGTTTCTTTATTCAGTAGGACCCTAATTGTTTTAGTTTTTACATGGAAAGTTTCAANAGTGAAGAAAAGGTTAACCTTTGAGATTAGATCGTGAAAGGGAGAGGAGGGGAGGAGAAGAGAGTCCTGAAGAAGAAGCTTTGATGGAGATACGACGCTTTGAGGTCAATGCGTGAGGAGGAGTTGATCGGAAAGTAGGAGTGGAGAAGGAGAACGTAGTAGTAGTAGCTTGGAGAGCCATTGTCGGAGAGATTCGGAAGATGCGTTTGGGAGACGCGTTCTTGTTTTTTTTTTTATGCGTTTAAAGAGGAATCTGAGAGCGAGCGGAGGAACCGAAGTCTGAAGGCAATGATTGACGTTCTAAATTTGGAACCAAGGAGTTAATGTTTTTGTATCTGTTAGTTAATTTTTTTTTTTTTTACCATAATTACGCTATTATGACTATGAGAAATATTACGGATAATTTTACGGTCGACAATTTTACCTGCCGTACGAGGATTCATGTCTGACTGCATCACCTGAACCGCCCTATAGAATTCACGTTTGACGGTATTCCTTGGTCATGCTGCAGATCTCTTGTAAGCTTTTTTCTCTTTTAATTCGCATAATTATGCTTTATCCGAGAATTAAAATTCATACTTCTTATTATAGAAGTATTAATGAAGTTTTGGTCAAACCACCAGACCAAAATGACTTATACAGTTAGTTAATTTTCAGTCTTGTGTTTAATAAGAGAGAGTTATTTAGCTAAACAGTTTTCTAAAATGAATTTGCCGACAACAAAAGTTGAAAAAAACTATGTCGTGACGTACTTTTATTTTCTCTATTTACGCTTTTACATACCCTGGTGTGAGATATTTTGATGTGATTTACCAAAAATATCCTTTTAACTAAACAGATCGAAAAATCAAAATTTGAGCTAAACACTTCTTCTTCTCGATAGCAATTATCATTCTTTTTATTCTCTCCCTATTTTTTTCACCATAATTCTCCACACTATGATTTTTTTCTTTTTTTCTCCACCGCAATTCTCTATCCCGTCAAAGATTTCATCGTCGCAGACAATAGCGATAGTAATGGCTCCCAGTCTGACTCGCCGAGTAACCGTAATCAGCGGTCATGTATAGAACTCGCTTTCTTCCCACACCATCTCAGAAACAAACTGTTGATTCTAAACAGTATCGGCTCTAGGGGAGTGCACAGAGTGCAACAGCACAAGGCTCCACATTTGTGGTCAAAATTTCTTTACTTTTTAGGGCCCTAAAATTTTAGTTATTACAGTTTTAGTCAATGTTTCTTTATTCAGTAGGACCCTAATTGTTTTAGTTTTTACATGGAAAGTTTCAAGTTCAAATTCACTAAATTAGAAAAAAATGGCACAGGGCCCCGCTAGTTTTTGAGTCGGCCCTGATTTTAACTCCATCCACTATAACTTGAACCATGACCACAAAACCATCTTAATCCTAAGATTAGAAGCTCAGAGTATAAACAATTAAATTATGAAAAAAAATTGCAATAATTATGAAATCTTTTTTTTCTTAATTTGATATTTTTTTTCCTAATTTGATCTCTTGTTTGACTGATTTGGTAGTGTTTTCTCTATTTAGAAATTTTGTTTATGTTATCTTTACAACTTTTTTTCTTACAACCATTGTTTTGAACCCAAAAAGTAATGGGTTTATTGGCCAAATAGACATATTTGAGTGATAAATTAGGTGAGTAGCATTGATTTTGACATATAATTTAATGTCAGACTCTTTGAACACATTTCATCCGGTTCTATCCTTTTTCATAACAGGTTTCCAGTTGCAAATAAGAAAGTAGGTGACCTCGTTCTTTTTGTACCGTGTTTATAATCACATATCAAACATTCACGTCACATGTTCATTAACCACATATATACATGGAATGTTCTATTCCATATCGCTGAAATAGTATAAAATTATAACTCCACTCATAATCTTAAATACTAAACATTATCCCAACCCATATATACTAAACCCTAAATCTCAATCACTATGCAACACCTAAGTACTAAATATTACTTGGACCCCAACATCTAAAAAAATAATATATGGTAATATACATATGCACGTAGTGTTCTATTCCATTTCACTGAAACAGTATAGGAAGACGCAACAACATCCACAATCCTTAAATACTAAACCCTACCCCCAATTCATAAATACGAAACTCTAAACCCAAATTACTAAACTCTAATTATTAAACTCTAAACCCAAATATAAATTATAGACCCAAGTATAAATCATAAACCTAAATAGAATTGAACAAAATACATAGCATAGTACATATTAGTGAAATTATGAAACATATATGATTTCATGGAATAAGTTAATGTTCACACCAACCATACCCTTCACCTACTAAATACTAAACCCAAAATCCTAATCACTAAACCATAAACTCAAATATAAACCCAAAAACCAAATAGAATGGAACAAAATACATAGCATAGTACATATATATTGGTGAAATTATATAATATATATGATTGCATGGAATAAGTTAATGTTGACCCCAACCATACCCCTCACCTACTAAATACTAAAACCAAAACTCTAATCACTAAACCCTAAACCCAAATATAAACCAACTCTAGTCACTAAACTCTTACCCAAATATAAATTTTAACCCAAATATAACCTTAAACCCAAATAGAATGGAACAAAAATAAATGACATATTGTATACTGGTGAAGTTATGATTTCTATAATTACATGGAAGAAGTTAGTGATAACCCTAACAATACCCCTTCGCCTTCTAAATACTAAATCCTAAACTATAATCACTAAACCCTAACCTAAATATAAAATCTAAACCCAAATATCAAATATAAAAAGTACATTATATTATGTAATACTAAATTATATTATGTAATATTAAACTATACAATATAGATCATAGTAAGATTTTACATGTTCAAAAACATGTAACAAGAACTTTAAAAAATTAAAAACTATATTTATAAACAAAATAATGCATTTTAGTAACAATCAAATGGAGTGGAACATAATAAAATAGCATAGTAGCATAATATATCCAATTCATCTTCTCCGATCAACTTTTGTGCAGACACCACACGAATCTTTGAAACTCTATTATCCACTACAACCCTTCACCGTCAACATAGACAATACAATTTCATCAATAATCCCACAAATTTGAGAAGAAAAAGAGGTTCGGATTGCTCCTTCTCCACTTCATCTATAATATGTCGTCTCGTAAGCGTTTTCTAAGATGTGAAGACAATTAAGCCATGATTTATTTTTACACAAATATTATTAATTTTAATTTTTTTTTTCGCAGGTTACGCCGGTTGCAAGAAGAGACAATACTGTATTATTATATATATATGACGGTGTGTATAGAAAAGTTAGGGAAATTGGTTATTTGGTGAATTATGATTTTTTTCTTGCTATAGGGTCTAATTTCCCAAAAGTAATCTTGCCAACATAGTGAGATTTCATCAAGATTTGGTTCCCTACCAAATAGTTTTTGTAATTGTTTATTTTATGAAAATATTTTTAACCAAAGAAAAAAAGCTTACAAAGCTACTGACAATTTATTTGTTTCGACATAATTTGATCAGTTTCTCGAATTTGGCTAGTTCAATACCATAAATCACTATCTTAATTGGACTCTAAGGGATTATTGACAGTAATGAGTTAGTTTATATATAGGGTTGGAGATTTTAAAATTCGTAAGGAATTTTTCATATTTGCAGAAAATTTTGAATAGTTCTCAAAATATTGCTATTGTGATTTTTTCATCAAAAAAAAAGGATTTGGTGATTTATGATTTGAAAGAATTTTTCCCTTATTAAATTTAATATTAATAAAAATTGTTCAAAATTCCAAATTATACCAAAATTTAGCTTGAATTATTTGGTAAGTGACTTCACGTAAACTTTTAGTGCATAGAAATATATCTTATGAAATGGTATTTGATAAAATTGAACGGGTCTTTCTNACACCATAAGATAGGAGCAAACATAACACATAAACAACACATAATGTCGCTGAGCAGTCCTCGAAACTCAACGCCAATCGTGCTAAAAAGTGAAATGAAGCTTTGGGAATTGGAGAGCAAAAGTACTGGTCTAACGCCCGGGATTGAAACCGCAACAGAAGCAGCTTTAACAATCAGAAGTTTGGTATCACAAGCAGAGGCGACAAAGCACCAAATGGATGAGCCTTTGAACAAAACAAACATGGAAGCATACATAATCTTGGGCACACTACTCCCTGCAACAGAACCACTCAAACCGAATGGAACATATGGGAGGCAATCATACTTCACAAAGGATAAACAATCCAGAAACACTGAAAAGATAGAAACAACAAGTGTTTCCTTACGAATCTGCCACAAACGATGAGGAAGCAACTTCAAACTATCATTTAGTGGAGTGAAACCATAAACTAGACTGCATACTGCAGAGAATCGCACAGAGGCGAGCGCGCCGTAACAAGGCACGAGAGAACACTCAGAGGACATCATCGAAGCAAGCAAGATAGAGACAGAAAGTTTCAAATCTATAACCTGCAGGGATGTATCCGTGGTTAACTAAATCTAAGGAATTAAAGAAACCGTGGTGAGTCATGTTGGTTAGACAAAAATGTACTAAGTTTTACTATATTAAAAAAAATCTCAAACGGTTTCAAATAATTAGAGCAAAACAAACTTAGCATCTGTATAAAAATATATAGCTAATAGGAGCAAAGAACATAACAAGTGTGGTTAAGTAGGACGAAATCGAAAAAATGGGTGAAAGAAACGCAACAAAACTATATTTATGTGCGTGTAGATGTTTTTGTCGTGTGTCCCGACTGCTGATATCGGTGTTTACCAAAGGTAATTGTTTTTAGGTGGAATAGTTAAAGAATGGATGATAAGTATGCATTCGTTAGGGATATAGAGAGTATTTATTTTCGTTGTCAATCTGTTTTCTAAACGGGTTAACTTTACCTTTTCTCCCGATTTTTCACTGTTTGCCGATTTGGATAAAAGCACCCAGTTAATAGGTTTGTAGCCGAGTTAAGACGCATCCCTTCTGTCGCGACACATATTCATTCACTTTTTCTTTTCCTTTGAAAGAAAAGGGAGTCATTCGGGCCTATGTTAAAAGGGTCACTTTTTCTTTTCCTTTGAAAGAAAAGGGAGTCATTCGGGCCTATGTTAAAAGGGTCAGAATAACTCCAATATAAGTAAATAACACATACGTTTAGTACCCCCAAGACCTAAATTCGTTTTCGGCATGCAACCATTCTAATATTGCTGTCTAAGTTAAGGACAATGTACATAAAATTAAATATGTCTAGCTCTAGATTTAAGAACTATAACATTCATGACTTCACAGCTTTAAAGTGATAAGATTTTTTTAAAATGAATTTAATATTGGCTTTGATTTAATGCCAGCTTATTTTTCTAATCAGTTGTCAAATTGTATAATTTCTTTTTTTTTTAATCTTTAAATACGTCACCAGTTTAAATATAATATTAGACATAACCTTATATATAAACGTTTATCATAACATAACTACACAAAAACATTGTCTCTCTTTGCTTACCAATAGACAAACTTGAAAACCCCCCCCACAGAGAAAACCTAAACCAAAACACTCATCAAAATCTTATTAGTGTCTAATGGCACTCCTTAATGACCATCCCAACGAGCCTAATTACATCTCAAAACAAAACTCCTCCTCATCCGACGATCCCTCATCACCGGAGAATTATGGATTGGCTTCTAGCGGTAGCACGATGAATTCAGATCATCAACAAAATCATCAAGGGGTTGTGTTTTACCCTTCGCGCGAATCCGTTGAAGATCACAACTCTTTGTTAGATTTCAACGGATCATCATTTCTTAACTTCGACAACAACAATCATCATGAGAGCTTTCCTCATCCAACCATAAGTTGCGGTGGTGGCTTCTCTTTTTTGGAAGGCAACAACATGAGCTACGGCTTCACAAATTGGAGTCAGCATCATATGGATATTATTAGCCCTAGACCCATTGAAACTCCGGGGATAAATCAAGGCCATAAAGACTGGTTATACTCTGATTCAACTGCTGTGNTATGATATGAGATCCATACGTTTCCTCGACATCTAGATTTTTCTCTATACCAAATTATAAATTAATTCGTAAGTTTAAGTGTTGATCATGTGCATTTTTACAGTGGTTAATCGTATTTGATGACAAATTTTCCACCACTTTTATTACCAAAACACCGAACTGCTAAACTGTTTGCAATAAGTAACTTATTGATGACACCAAGATTAATTGTTTAACGTTTGGAGTTTGTTATAAATGGCACATACATGATCCAATTGATTTAAACTTTTTGAGGTAGATATTCTATTTATAGTACAATCATATACGATAATTGCAAGTAAAAAAACATAGAAATTTTAGGATTTAATTTCCTTGCAATAAATAATGTAATTTCCTTTTATGTGAAATTATGTAAATATATATGAAATATACTAACTAAATTAAAAGGAACCCTTAGGAAATAATTTAAAATTATTTTCAGAAGACATTTCAAATTTCAGTTAACTAAATCTAAGGAATTAAAGAAACCGTGGTGAGTCATGTTGGTTAGACAAAAATGTACTAGGTTTTACTATATTAAAAAAATCTCAAACGGTTTCAAATAATTAGAGCAAAACAAACTTAGTATCTGTATAAAAAAATATAGCTAATAGGAGCAAAGAACATAACAAGTGTGGTTAAGTAGGACGAAATCGAAAAAATGGGCGAAAGAAACGCAACAAAACTATATTTATGTGCGTGTAGATGTTTTTGTCGTGTGTCTCGACTGCTGATATCGGTGTTTACCAAAGGTAATTGTTTTTAGGTGGAATAGTTAAAGAATGGATGATAAGTATGCATTCGTACGTTAGGGATATAGAGAGTATTTATTTTCGTTGTCAATCTGTTTTCTAAACGGGATTTTTCATTGTTTGCCGATTTGGATAAAAGCACCCAGTTAATAGGGTTTGTAGCCGAGTTAAGACGCATCCCGTCTGTTGCAACACATATTCATTCACTTTTTCTTTAAAAGGGAGAGACATTCGGGCCTATGTTAAAAAGGACAGAATAACTCCAATATAAGTAAATAACACATACGTTTAGTACCCCCCAAGACCTAAATTCGTTTTCGGCATGCAACCATTCTAATATTGCTGTCTAAGTTAAGGACAATGTACATAAAATTAAATATGTCTAGCTCTAGATTTAAGAACTATAACATTCATGACTTCAAAGCTTTAAAGTGATAAGATTTTAAAAAAATGAATTTAAATATTGGCTTTGATTTAATGCCAGCTTCTTTTTCTAATCAGTTGTCAAATTGTATAATTTCTTTTTTTTTAATCTTTAAATACGTCACCAGTTTAAATATAATATTAGACATAACCACTTATATAAACGTTTATCATAACATAACTACACAAAAACATTGTCTCTCTTTGCTTACCAATAGACAAACTTGAAAACCACCCACAGAGAAAACCTAAACCAAAACACTCATCAAAATCTTATTAGTGTCTAATGGCACTCCTTAATGACCATCCCAACGAGCCTAATTACATCTCAAAACAAAACTCCTCCTCATCCGACGATCCCTCATCACCGGAGAATTATGGATTGGCTTCTAGCGGTAGCACGATGAATTCAGATCATCAACAAAATCATCAAGGGATTGTGTTTTACCCTTCGCGCGAATCCGTTGAAGATCACAACTCTTTGTTAGATTTCAACGGATCATCATTTCTTAACTTCGACAACAACAATCATCATGAGAGCTTTCCTCATCCAACCATAAGTTGCGGTGGTGGCTTTTCTTTTTTGGAAGGCAACAACATGAGCTACGGCTTCACAAATTGGAGTCAGCATCATATGGATATTATTAGCCCTAAACCCATTGAAACTCCGGGGATAAATCAAGGCCATAAAGACTGGTTATACTCTGATTCAACTGCTGTGACCACTGGTTCTAGACATGAGTCTCTCTCGCCTAAATCCGCTGGAAACAAACGTTCTTATACGGTAATTACAAGCACAGATTAACCCCCGGAGCTTTTGTGAATATTTTATGTATAAANAATAAAATAAAAATATTTTCAAATGAATACTTCTCTTTTTTAATAATATAGATGTAAATAGTTGGACAGTTCAGTTTCTTACAGAACGATAAAAAGAAGTTCTCATAAAATCAGTAGCATCGTTATGCCAACTCATACATGTCACACTTATGGTGGAACATTTTTTGACATCTGAGTGCTGCTTTCAGGTAGTGTTTCTGAATTTTACAAGAAACTGTACTCTGACTTTACACCATCTTTGCGAAGAGAAACAGGCCCAAAGTTCATCTATATATCAAACTCAGAAGATTCGTTTGTTTGCCGACGAGCTGATAGAGCCTAGAGGAAGAGGCAGGAGCCTCTTAATGTCTTCTTGTATATATATCTTTCCCTTTAAATACTATGTATCATTGCTTAAAAGATATACATACTGAACAAGGAAGAGAGTAATATGACTGATACTATCATCTGAAATATAGTGGAGCAGGGGGAGCCAATTTGTTGAATAGCATGAACCAAGGAGGAGATTCTTTGCGAGATTATCCCATACTTCTGAAGAATATCAGCAAGAGAAGAATAAGTGATCTCTTGTCTCGTGTGAGTCAGCACATAGGACACAACTCACTCTGATTCCAACATTCCAGGATGTTCATGTTTTTGAAAAGCAGTTTCTTGTCGCTAACCACGTAGAGAAGAAAATTTTCTAAGTACGATGGGTGAATAAGATATCTTTATGCCAAGCTACGTTGGCTGAAGGCTGTCTCGTATTATACCACGTATCCTTCGTCTTGAACGTCGGTTTGTAACTACCCTTTTTCATTACTTTTTTATTTCTCACTGTCCTTGTGGCTCTGTTTCGTATTATACCACTTATCCTTCGGCATGAACGTCGGTTTATATACTTCATATTTTCCAACACATCCACGGACCTTTACTAGTTTTCTTATGAATCGATCACATGGGTCGTTGTTGAGCAAATAGGTGTTTATCTAGTTTTCTTAAGGATGGGGATCTGGAAACTATTCTCCACAGTAGTTTTAAACAGCTAACGCCATTTAATTTTTTTAATGATCTCAATCTTAAACCCCCTTCGCACTTCAGCTGTCAACATTTACATTTTTGTGATTAAGATCAGTGCATGACTATAAGAACGCTTAGCATGCTTATCTACTTCTCGAATTAATGCATTCCTGTGGGAGGCAAAATACCGCCATCCAAAAATTTGTAATACTCCAAAGTCCAAAGTATCAAAGCTAAAAGATTTGATCTCCCCCGCAAATTATGAATTTGTTAGTCCATGAACCAATCTGAGACCTTAGCTTTTCAAGTAGAGGGCAGTAGTTGTGGGACGACAGTTTCTTCGTTACCAGCAAGAGGCCCAAAAATTGCATTGATACTGTGCCATAATTGAAATGAAACCGCTTTCGCATCTCTAGTTGAACATTTTCGGTGATTTTCACAAGATACATCGTTGATTTTTCAATACTGATCTTTAGACTCGATATCTTATCGAATTATTCAGAAATTTCAACCACTCCTTCCACTAAACATACTATGCCATCAGTTAAAACCATGAGGTCGCCCGGGAGACTTAAATGTGTTAGACCAATATTGTAAAATTTTGGATAGTAGCCTTAAGAATTCCCAACTGCGGCTCGATCTAGTAATTTGGATTGAACATTTATACACACAACAAATAGATAGGGAGAAATTGAACAACCTTGGTGTAACCATCTAGGTATACATTCCTCTTAAAACACAGATAACTAACATGTTTTAGGTAAATGTGTTTAAAACATGTTAATTAGCTTTGTTATATGGTTCTTTAGACTACTTAACAATCTGTTTAATTTGGTTTATTAAACAAAACTTTAAGATTTAAAATAAAATTTAACTATAGCTTAATTTTTTAAGTTATATGGGCTAAAGGTTTGTGTTAGGGCTGGACAAATAAACCGAACCCGATCCGATAAAAATGAGTTCGAACCGATCCAGACCCGACATAAATTCCGAATTGATCTTTTTTATGGTATTTCGGATTATGGATACTATCCGAACTGAACCCGAACCTAAATGGATATCCGATAGAACTCAAAACATTTAAAATCCCAAAAAGAACTTATACCAAACATGATCACAATTCTTAATAACATGTATCCAAAATACTAAGATGTTACTGAACATCTAAATTAATTATTTGTCACATAAAGGTTGATAGTTGAAGGTGGGCTGAAGTTTGAAGTTTTATTTTGTTTTCTTTTTCATTGAATAATGTTTCTCATTTTATGAGAACTTGATTTTTGTTTTATGCTTTCATTTATTTGATTTTTTTTATTAATAATTATGTGTACCTTTCGTTTGATTTTGAATGATCATGTTTGATGTTTCTTAATTATTTTGAATCGATTTTACTTATGTTTTGGTAACAAAATATGTACAAATGAGGTACTTTAAAACCGAAGAACTGATTATACTTATGTTTTGGTTACAAAATAGGTACAAATCATGTACTTTTAAACCAAATAACCGATTGGGATCCGAACCTGAAAATACATTGGGTTGTGCCGGTTCTTTGAAGATTTACTAATCTCAACCTGAATTCGATAGAAACCGAACCGGTCCAGAACTGAAGTTTCATATAACCCGAATAATGTTGCTGATTTTGATAAATTCAAAAAGTCGAGATCCGATTAGACAAAACCAAAATCCGATTGGAACCATGAATGCCTATGCCAAGGTTGTGTTTTCTGAACGACGGAAATATGAAAATTTTAAAAAATTATGACCATTTTTCTTTCCCGATTGGACAAACCCATTTTTTGTTACAAAATTAATTATTTGTTACATACTAAGATGTTACTGAACATCTAAATTTAAAAAAGTTATTCGACAGGAGGTGTGAAAATAAACCATTCCTGCAGTATCAAACCATTTTCAGCTTATAAATTGCTGTAAATCAAACCAAGCTTAAGAGGGAAAGAAAGAAAAATTGATCTGTGGAAGAATATAAAATGAAGACAGAATTAAATACAACAAATTTGGTTAATACATATGCAGTATATTACTCCAAATTCGACGTGTCGGCTAAAGAAAAGAAAGTAAGAAGCAGCTTCGGAGGAAATAGTGAATCATCGAAACAACTGAAATATAAAAATTGATTTGATCATATATATGGGAATCAAAAAGACGTGTAGATTAGCGAAAGATACGGCGATGTTTTTGCTTCTATGTTCTTTGCTTCTCTTAATTAATAAATATTTTGCTGTTATATAAGTCTGAGTCCATTAATTTCACCTTACGCCAGCTAACAATCCCGATGAATTACTCATAAATACTGTAATACAACACTTCAGTTTACATCCGCCCATTTGTTATATCACTCGAAAAGATAATGATGTATATGATATGAGATCCACACATTTTCCCGACATCTAGATTTTTCTTTGCCAATTTAAAATAAATTACTAAGATTATAATGTTGATCATGTG
This sequence comes from Brassica cretica, assembly GCA_003260655.2. Classification (NCBI taxonomy): domain Eukaryota; kingdom Viridiplantae; phylum Streptophyta; class Magnoliopsida; order Brassicales; family Brassicaceae; genus Brassica; species Brassica cretica. The sequence continues at coordinate 21,609,701 of QGKV02001556.1, forward strand.
CAATTAACAGTGGTTAATTGTATTTTATGACAAAATTTCCACGACTTTTACTATCAAAACGTCAAATTAATGGCTACAACTATTTGCAGTAGATAACTTACTGATAACATTTTTGTTCACACCAATTACCCCGGAGAACCGACCCAGTACAGACCCTAAATTTGAGGTAGGAACCAAAGCAGCGTTACCGAACTCGACTCGAATTAAGAATCTAATGAGTATCCAAAGTATGTGAATAAAAACAAATATCTAAAATATTAGTTATAATATACTCATAATTCCAGTACCTAAAATAAAAAAACATAAATTAAATATAATAGCTATTTTAGTATTTTCTGATAAAATTGGATAATTTGGATATAAAATATCAAAACTAAATTGTATCAATGATTACTTTCGAATAAAAGTAAATAATTTGAACGGTATCTGATGAGTGTTTTTGATTGTTTCGGGTAGTATATACTCAAACTGAATTGTATTTATGGTTATTTGGATAAAAAATAATCGATCTGAACTGTATCTGATGATGGATAAAGACTGGATCTCAAACAAGTTACTCGTATTCACAATACCTAGTTGTGTGGAACCGGACCGGATCCAGAAAAACAAATACTCGAATAGGGTCTAATTTAAAAAAAACCTGAATCTTAAGAATGTTCATATCTAGTCTCAATCTATAAAATTGGGAGATGGACGCAAATGGATCTCAAGATCTTGAATAAAGAGGGAAACTTTCTGGTCAATATACAAAGGGTTGAGACAATCACTCCAAAATAAGTGAATAACACACACGTTCAGTAATCCCAGGACCTATATTTTTTTTAAAAAAAACCCGGGCCTACATACGTTAAGGCATGCAACAATCCCAGATTTGCTTTTTTAAGTTACGGACAATGTACATATAATATGTATAGCTAGAATTAAGAACTGTATGCATTCATGACTTCGAAGATTCAAACTGGCAAGATTACTGAACATAAATATTGGGGTTGATTTAATGCCAGCTTCTTTTTTAATTAGTTAATCAAATTCAATAAACTAAAACAAAAATCTTTAAAAATGCATCATCAGTTCAAATATAATATTAGACATAGACCACTTATATAAACCTTTACCATAACATAACTACAAACACACAAAAACATTGTCTCTCTTTGCTTACCAATAGACAACCTTTAAGCCACTTCTCATACACGAGAGAACACACACAAAACCCTAAAACACTCATCAACACCTTAAACTTATTAGCGTCTAATGGCACTCGTTAATAACCATCCCAACGAGCCAAAGTACGTGTCAAAACAAAACTCCTCATCCCAAGATCTCTCATCACCGGAGAACTACGGATTGGATCAGCCTGACGCAGCTTATGCCGGAGGACATTCCGCTTCGAGCAGTAGCACGATGAATTCTGATCATCAGCAAAATCATCAAGGGTTAGTATTTTACCCTTCTGGCGAATCCGTTGAGGATCACAACTCTTTGTTAGATTTCAACGGATCCTCATTTCTTAACTTCGACCACAACGATGATCGTCATGAGAGCTTTCCTCCTCCAACCATAAGTTGCGGTGGTGTTAGCGGTGGCTTCTCTTTTTTGGAAGGCAACAACATGAGCTACAGCTTCACAAACTGGAATCAACATCATATGGATATTATTGGCCCTAGACACATCGAAACTCCGGGGACAAACCAAGTCCATAAAGACTGGTTATATTCTGATTCAACTGTTGTAACCACTGGTTCTAGACATAAGTCTGTCTCGCCTAAATCCACTGGAAATAAACGTTCTTATACGGTAAGTATAAAGGTCAAACACTTTGAATATTTCTGGTATGACAACATTCTAGGCCAAGAACCGACTAATACCCGTATATTTTGTGAATTTTTCTCTATGAATAGGGAGAGAGCAGTCAACCACCCTCAAAGAAACCCACTAGCGGCGCAAAAGGGAAAGCTAAGCCTAAGCCAACAACTTCACCGAAAGATCCACAAAGCCTAGCAGCCAAGGTTTTTCTTTCTTTATTGTTACAATTTTTTTTATCTAAACCCGAATAATGTCATTTTATCAATTTCGTTAACTCATACCTTAGTATATGTTTTTTTCTTTCTTTTAGAATCGAAGAGAAAGAATAAGTGAACGTCTCAAGATATTGCAAGAACTTGTTCCCAATGGCACCAAGGTATACATACATCTACAGAAAACATTTATGTCAATTTATAAAAATATCAAATTAAGTGTTTTGATGATGAGATGTGTTATTTCTTGCAGGTTGATTTGGTAACGATGTTAGAGAAGGCCATTAGTTATGTAAAGTTTCTTCAAGTGCAAGTTAAGGTATATTAATTATGACAAACATCCCTCAAATTTTTCTTTCGCGAGATTGATTGATCTTATATAAAAACATAATTTTGTTTATTTAAGTAATATTGCTATAATCTAATGTTTGTTAGGTACTTGCGGCCGATGAGTTTTGGCCGGCACAAGGAGGGAAAGCTCCTGATATTTCTCAAGTTAAAGACGCCATTGATGCCATCCTCTCTTCATCACAACGAGGCAGGAATTCGGATCCCGTCACCAATCAATGAAGAGTCTGAATGTAATTTAATTAATTACTCAACAGTAATTAAGTTGTAGTAATATCGGGAAGAACAATGATTCTCTCGATAACTTCCACATAAAGTTTAAAATACGATCCAAAGATTAAATAACGTTAAATATGTGGAAAATCGAGAAGTTCTTAATGCATCTATATTGAAGACGAGACAAGAGACATTCAAAGCACCGATGATCAGTTCGATGTGGGGTCCACACGAGGATGGAATCTTTATATAGTAGATATAAGTAGTAAAACCTAATAATATACATAAATATGTATCTTCTCTTGTCTGTATTTTTTCTGTGTGTTTTTAGTCTACCGAATATAAATCTTGTAATGGAATTTTAAATTCCAAGAAATAGGTAATAAAATTCTGCACTTTTGGATTTTTCCTGGGCATTCACGTTCAGAGAATCTATCTGATTTACAACCTTTCGAGTCTATTGGAATCTCACCAAGAGTGCTTTTTGAGCAACATGCTAATCTATTTTAAGTTCTCCAAACACGTATACTACTGTTATAAAATGCATTTCCACATTCTCATCAGATTGAATTATTTAAACATGTGGTAAAATACAACACAATTTCGATATATAGATGGATATGTTGCGTTATTAATTAACATATTCAACAAATAATATATATATATATATATATATATAAGAAAATCACCATTAAATATAAAATTAAGAAAGCAACAGAAAAATATAAAATAAAATAAATTTTTTATTATACTAGAAAATAGTTGCACGATTGAAAATTTTATTTACTATAAAAATAAACTGCTTTATTATAGTAGTGTAAACTAAACTTTACTCTGTGCAAGATAAAGACCTAGAAAGTGTATATATCTTGATTTTTTTGAGAAAGTATATCTTGATTTTTTCAAAGAAAATATTTGCCATCAACCTCTCTTTTAAGATATCGAAATAATATAGTACTCCCTCAATTTCTAAATAATGCATGTTCGATCACTTTTTACTTATTTCTAAAAGATCAATGTTTTAGATTTTCTATGTATTTTTAATAATGAACTGTAAATTTTAAGAAATATTAATTGAAAATTTTAAATTTATTGAATTTCTATTGGTTTAAATTTATGAAAAATTGTTATAATTTCAAAAATTAATGCATTGACAGTTAAATATTATTTTTTTAATATTTGTGAAAAATTTAAAACATATATTATTTAGAAATAGAGGGAGTAATACTAAGAGAACAGTATTGTACTTGCATTATCAAATAAGACTTGTGAACATGCAATCGCGAGATACAAACGAACTATTATGTTTTTTTCTCAAAAAAAAAAAAAACTATTATGTTGTTTGTTTTCTGATTTTATGTTGAAATTTTCATTAGTTTTTGGTTCCAACATTAAAATATGGTTTAATTTAAAAGATATAAAATTATCAAAACAGTTACTGACTTCGCGATCAAAGAAGGCTAAACATGATACATGACCTTCTTTGTGGAAGCTGGAAGATATATTTTTAAAATTAACTACTAACTAACAGACGAAATACCTAAAGATCTCGATTTAGCAGCCAAAGTCAGCATGTGTCCTTTGGAAAAGATTAGGGATACGTGCTCGATTAGATTATTAACATTATTTTCATTTGAACTGATATTTAAATGTAACTCCAGCAATTTTAAATTAATAAACTACATGATTAGCCACATGGATAGTCACACATTAAGCGCTGTACTTGTATTTATGTACTTCCCAGCTCCATCAAGTGAATACGACAAACGAAGTTATTGGAAGTCTAATCATTTTATTTATTGTTTATAATGGATTAAGCGTTAATTCAATGATTAGATATTGATCTTCTTCTCTTTTTGCCAACGATGATTAGATTATAGCCTCTTGTTAATTTTTTATAATTTCGTTCTATTCCGTTTCTCAAGTATAAATCATTATACCTAATTTCTTTATTTGAGAAAGAATTTTTACCTAATTGATTTTTAACGGTTTGGTATTGTCTGTAAACATTGTTTATACTGAAACGGAAAAGTACTTTTGACTTGGTTTAGTTTACATTAGCGGTTTCGCAAGGTGCACATTAGGNCGGAAAACTAACTAACCTAAACTTAATAATATTTTTTAATACTCACTATATATATATATATATATATATATATTCTAAAAATGTGTCCAATGAATGCAAAACAGTCAAATATACAATTTTAAAAACGTTCAGTCACATTTCAGTTATAAAAGATGATAGTATAGTTGAGTTATTACTTTCAAAACAGAAAAATATATGGTAAATCTTTTAAAATAATATTAATACATGAAAATATTTATTATAATATAAAATTGAAAATTGGAACATTTTATTAATATGAGACTAGATTTAATATACTCTATTAATATAATTCTTATAGCTTTGATTATAATAAAATTTTAAATTGTTTAAAACAATTTTAATCAATGAAAATTATTATTATAATATAAACTGAAAAATGGAAACAATATATTAATACAAGACTAGAGTTAAAACAATATTGATATAATAAAATTGACATGCTTATTTTTTTAATAGAAAAAAAAAGAAAGGATACAGAAATATAACATGAGTGAAAAATAATAAAACTTGTTTGTTGTTTTTCTGGTTATTTTATACTTTTACGTACTTAATTTTTCATTTATTTGTCGAAATACATGTGTTTTAAGTATTGTTATAACTGTTAATTAATTAATAGTTCCACCTGTTTTTATGACATGAAGACAAATTAAGTAAAGAAGATTAATATAGATGGTAAGTTTTAAAATTGATATGGTCGAAGATAGAAAATATAAAGTAAACTGATTTTTTTTTAAACTTATTTACAAAGTAATGATATGTATTTTTTACGGTAAAATAAACTTTTACGATGTATGATTACAAATTTCTAAGAAATTTTATAAAATGGAATCATGTTATTTTCATGTAATAAAATTACCGAATCTCATATTAATACTAAGTATATATGTCTAAAATAATGACATTATGTTATTTAAATTTTAGATATTATTTTCTGATATAATTAGTTAATAATGTGTAATTAAAATAGGTATGTATTAAAATAACTTTTAAAAATGAAAGTAATACTTTTTTAAAAATAATATTTTTAAATGAATCTGTGTGTTTTCTAAGAGAGTGTGATGTTGGAGAGAATTTAAGGATGAATTTGTTTGGTTAACCAATTGTGAGTGTTATGTTAAACACTAGATCAAAAATGTGTGAAAAAGTATGATTTGTCATTTGATAATATTATTGAAATTTTGTAATTGCTTTACTTCTAAATAAAATAAAATGGTAGACAAAAAAAAATGCGAAAATGGAAAGTGTTTTAAAATAACTTTGTGTTCATTAATCTTTTTTTTTTATTAATCACAAATCATGTCATAAAAATATATTTGGAAGCTTATATTAAAATTTACAGAATTATCACTATATTTCAATAATCATATAAGTTTATACCATACCAAGATTTTTTATTTTCAAACTATTTAAAATGAAAAGGTTATTTTTAATAGTTGTTATTATTATTTAAAATTATAAAATTATAAACATAATATATAATTTCAGACAATGTTTATATCCGCAAAATATGACAAACTATGTTGTTATAAATGCCATTCACAACTTCTTTATTGTTAAATTTAAGTAATTTAGCAAAACGTAATGAAATATGACAAGCTATGTTGTCATGACAGTTGCCTATGAATGATTTTGTGAGCCATTAACGGGGTTGACTAGAGACAGGTGTTGCGTTATTGGAGTAAATAATTAAAGAAAAATAAAATATCTGTACATATTCTTAAAGTTTTACCTATAAAATAGAAACAATATTTTATTACCTTAAGACATTCTTTTAGACAAAAATTATAAAACATGTTCACGCTCATTTGATGAATTTTTCTACAGTATTCTATCAGTTTTTGAATAAGTGTCACTATAACATTTTTCACACAAACTAAAAAATTATTAAAATATATATAAATTGTTATTAATTCAACTTTCTAACCAATAGTATTTAAGATAAATAAAATTATTTATAAAATTAATGCAGTTTGCAATTAATTTTTAGTTGAAAATAAATATAATTTACATTGAAATAGTAAAGTGATATTTTTTGTGTAATAAAAAAAGGTTAAAATAACACTTAATAATGGAGTATTTCATAATCTAAGTTTCATCATTCTAGTTTTATATTTACTTCGAATTTACCAATAATTACATGTTTGTTCGGTATCAATCAATCATTATATCAACATAGCTGTCAGATTTTTTTTTTTTGATCTCGCAACAATTGATTCTTTAGTTTAATTCTCTCTACAAAGTAGTTTATCTAATTTAAATAAAATTTTCAAATATACTTTAAAAAATCTCAACATATTAGTTTAGAGGTTTATTTATTCCTTTAATATAGTGTTATATTTTTGATTTGTTATGAAATAATATCTTATGTCTTATATATATGTGTATACATATATATTTTTGTATCTTAAAATTATATTTAAAATAACATCAAAATATGTCATTTGGTTACAAAAGCATCTTTATCAATAATATTTTAAAAGATATCTTCAAATAATAAATAAAGAATAATAATATAACAGTCCTTAAGATATTTTTGTATGTATTTATTAAACTTGAAATATTCATATAATAGATTTTTATGTATTATTATTTGTTTAAATTTTAGAACTTTATTGAAATATTACAGATAGAGAGATGTTTTAAGTGTTTATATTAATGTTTTGGCTTTCCAGAAACACGTCAATCCCCAATCGATCAACGTTTTAACTCAGCTGTAAATATGATGATTGTCTATGTTCTCTACGCTTTCCTCCATTTTTGTTAGGGATGAAACAAAAATAATATAGTAACTAGGTTAAGATCCGCGCATTGCACGGAATCAACATTATATATATAAATTATTTTATATATTAAATATTTTTACATATTATGAAATAATAAATATATATTAAATAATTAAAAATCAGTAACTATTAAATATATAATTAAATTGGTGCGAACTTATAAATCAATTTTNAAATCTAATCAGTTTGATTAAGCTAGGCTAATAGGTTTAAAGCAGTAAATAAAGATATGCAAAGCAGTAAACAGTAAACAAGTTGAACAAGACAATTGTTCAGCTTGGCAAAGAGTTGTTTGATGGAAGGATGGTTACTAGACTTAGGGTTTCATTCAGGTTATTAGAACTCTAAACTATAGATGCTAAGGATTGATTCTAGAACTCGATATCTAATGCAAAAGACAACCAGCTCTCGCTGTGAGTCTAATCTATTGACTAAGTTCAGTGTTTCAGCTCTCGCATGTTAACACAGATCGAGCGTCGATCGATGCTATGGTATGAGCGTCGATCGATGCTACGGATTGAGTGTCGATCGATGCTATGGTATAAGCGTCGATCGACACTGCCTTAGGCAAGCGTTATCGATCTGATCGATTATGTTCAACTAGATTCCTAGACCAACTCTCGTATGCGCCTAGGTATCTAATCCAGCAGGATTCGGGTTCCGTTAATTGATTGCACTCTTGTGCCTCTCAATTGTCCTATGATTCTATGTTCAAGCAATTAGTCATACTCTCGTGGTTTTCCAACTACTCTAGATCCTAGTATTACAAGCTATCCTGATGTAGAGATCTTCAGATATCCTAACAATCATATAATTCAGAAATTCATTCAAAACCCTAGAAATTCCTAAACCTAGCAGGTGGATCTACTCATGCATGATGTTTTACAGAAGTCATAGATGAATAGATGAATAACATAAAATATAAATAAAACCAAACAATGGAGTTCCAAGAGAACTCTGAAGGAGTTCCTCTTTTCTCTCGTAACTTAGAACTATGAATAAAATAAAGCTCAGCCGTCAACAATGGCTTATAAAACACATAAATAGGGTACCTGGTCGTCCAATGGTATTCTGGTAATTTGTGGTTGCTTCTGGGCTCGGACATAAAATATGCTCGGCTCACATTCTGGCATCCAAATCGATCGATATCATGAGTTCTGCATCGATCGACACATGTTCCTCTTCTCGACAGCTTTTTCTCGCGAGGCAGACTGACCACTCTTCAGTAAAACGGGCATAACGTCTGCTACTGGATGCTGATTGACCTCAAACTGGTGGCATTGGAAAACTAACTCAAATTTCTATCTTGTGCCAAAAGATGGGCTCAATCTAACGGTGGGAAGGTCTCCATCCATAGCTATACATCTGACACGTCTGTGCAGTTCTACACCTCAAAAGACTCCAAAATCACCATATTTCTCCAGAACGTACCTGAACCTGTAAATATTCTAAATAGACTCTATATAGTAGTAAATATATATTAAAACACTTATAGACCGTGGCTAAAAGTGGGCAAAATCCATGGTCTATCATTTAATACTCATTATATATATATATATTCTCAAAATGTGTCCAATGAATGCAAAATAGTCAAATATACAATTTTAAAAACATTCAGTCATTTTTCAGTTATAAATGTTGATAGTATAGTTGAGTTATTGCTTTCAAAACAGAAAAATATATGGTAAGTCTTTTAAAATAATATTAATAAATGAAAATATTTATTATAATATAAAATTGAAAATTGGAACATTATATTAATATGAGACTAGATTTAACATACTCTATTAATATAATTCTTATAGCTTTGATTATAATAAAATTATAAATAGTTTAAAACAATTTTAATCAATGAAAAATATTATTATAATATAAATTGAAAAACGGAAACAATATTTTAATACAAGACTAGAGTTAAGACTATATTGCTATACTTTTGATAATAAAATTGACATGCTTATTTTTTTAATAGAAAAAAAAAGAAAGGATACATAAATAAAACATGAGTGAAAAATAATAAAACTTGTTTGTTGTTTTTTGGTTATTTTATACTTTTACGTACTTAATTTTTCATTTATTTGTCGAAATACATGTGTTTTACGTATTATTATAACTGTTAATTAATTAATAGTTCCACCTGCTTTTACGACATGAAGACAAATTAAGCAAAGAAGATTAATATAGATGGTAAGTTCTAAAATTGATATGGTCGAAGATTGAAAATATAAAGTAAACTGGATTTTTTTAAATACTTATTTACAAAATAATGATATGTATTTTTACGGTAAAATATACTTTTACGATGTATGATTACAAATTTGTAAGAAATTTTATAAAATTGAATCATGTTATTTTGATGTAATAAAATTACTGAATCTCACATTAATACTAAGTATATATGTCTAAAATAATGACATCATGTTATTTAAATTTTAGATATTATTTTCTGATATAATTAGTTAATAATGTGTAAATAAAATATGTATGTATTAAAATAACTTTTTAAAATGAAAGTAATACTTTTTAAAAAATAATACTTTTAAATGAATCTGTGTTTTATAAGGGAGTGTGATGTTGGAGAGAATTTAAGGATATATTTGTTTGGTTAACCAATTGTGAGTGTTATGTTAAACACTAAATCAAAAATGTGTGAAAAAGTATGATTTGTCATTTGATAGAATTATTGAAATTTTGTAATTGTTTTACTTCTAAACAAAATAAAATGGTAGACAGAAAATGTGAAAATGGAAAGTGTTTTAAAATAACTTTGTGTTCATTAATCTTTGTTTTATTATTAATCACAAATTATGTCATAAAAAATACATTTGGAACTTATATTAAAATTTACAGAATTATCACTATATCTCAATAATCATATAAGTTTATACCATACCAAGATTTTTTTTTATTTTCAAACTATTTAAAATGAAAAGGTTATTTTTAATAGTTGTTATTATTATTCAAAATTATAAAATTATAAATATAATATATAATTTTCATACAATGTTTATATCCACGAAATCGCGGACAACCACCTAGTAAGTTATTAATGCCATTCACAACTTCTCTATTGTTAAATTTAAGTAATTTAGGAAAAAGTAATGAAATATGACGAGCTATGTTGTCATGACAGTTGCCTATGAATGATTTTGTGAGCCATTAACGGGGTTGACTAGAGACAAGTGTTGCATTATTGGAGTAAAATCAAAGAAAAATAAAATATCTATACTTATTCTTAAAGTTTTACCTATAAAATAGAAACAATATTTTATTACCTTAAGATATTATTTTGGACAAAAAAAATATAAAACATGTTCACGCTCATTTGATGAATTTTACTCCCTCCGTTTCTGAATAAATTTCATTATGACATTTTTCACACAAATTAAAAAAATTGTTGAAATATATGTAAATTGTTATTAATTACACATCTCTAACCAATAGTATTTGAGATAAATAAAATTATTTATAAAATCAGTACAGTTTGCAATTAATTTTCAATTGAAAATAAGTATAATTTGCATTAGAACTGTAAATTGATATTTTTTGTGTAACAAAAGAATATATTAAAATAACACTTATTATGAAACACCCGTAATGTTAAAATAACACTCATAATCTAAGTTTCATCATTCTAGTTTTATATTTACTTCGAATTTACCAATAATACATGTTTGTGCGGTATCAATCAATCATTATAACAACATAGCTGTCAGATTTTTTTTTTCTTATCAATTGATTCTTTAGTTTAATTCTCTCTACAAAATAGTTTATCTAATTTAAATAAAATTTTCAAATATACTTTAAAAAATCTCAACATATTAGTTTAGAGGTTGATTTATTCCTTTAATATAGTGTTATATTTTTGATTTGTTATGAAATAATATCTTTTGTCTTATATATATGTGTATATATATATTTTGTATCTTAAAATTATATTTAAAATAATATCAAAATATGTCATTTGGTTACAAAAGCATCTTTATCAATAATATTTTAAAAGTTTTCTTAAAATAATAAATAAAGAATAATAATATAATAATATAACAGTCCTTAAGATATTTTTGTATGAATTTATTAAACTTCGAAATATTCATATAATAGATTTTTATGTATTATTATTTGTTTAAAGTTTAGAACTTTATTGAAATATTACAGATAGAGAGATGTTATAAGTAGGGCTGGGCAAATAAACCGAACCCGAAAACCCGAACCGAATCCGATCCGATAAAAATGAATCCGAACCGACCCGAACCCGATGTAAATACCGAATGGATCTTGTTTTGTGGTATTTCGGGTTATGGGTATTATCCGAACCGAACCCGAATCTAAATGGATATCCGATAGAACCCGAAACATTCAAAGCCTCGAAAATATCTTGTACCAAACATGATCTCAATTCCTAATATATATCCAAAATACACTAAGAAATATTGAACATCTAAAATACTTATCTATTACACGAAGGTTGGTGGTTCTATTACATGAAGGTTGATGGTTGAAGATGGCCGTTGAATCTTGAAGTATTTAGATTTTGATTTTGTTTTCGTTAANTTCTTTGAAGATTTACTAACCCCGACCCGAACCCGATAAAACCCGAACCGGTCCCGAACCGAACTTTCATATAATCCGAATGGGGCTGATTTTGATAAACCCGAACAACCGAAACCCGATTGGATAAAACCGAAACCCGATTGGGACCCCGAATGCCCAGACCTAGTTTTAAGTGTTCATATTAATGTTTTGGCTTTCCAAAAGCACGTCAATCCCCAATCAATCAACCTTTTAACTCAGCCGTAAATATGATGATTGTCTATGTTCTCTACCCTTTCCTCCATTTTTGTTACGTATGAAACAAAAATAATACTAGTAATTGTAAACATATTTTGAACATCTTCTAACAAGTCTAAATGATAGCAAAATATGCCAATCGTATTTTGATTATCATAAGACTAATAAGAAAAAGGAAGAAATAATATCACTAAGGAAAATTACATAAACATAAAAAGCATATCCCCCAAAAAAGTGCACATGGTACAATTTAAATCACGGCATTATATATATATGTATGTCATTATATGAAAGGGGTTGAAAACTCTACCTCCCCAAGTCGTATCCTAATCCTACACATCGAATCACAAGAAAAAATGTGTCATTAAGAGAATGGCAGACTGTATATGGTACCATAAAGTGTGTTTGTTTAATGTAACCGTATCCTACATATCGAATCACAAATAATGTGTCATTAAGAGAGAGAATGGCAGACTATATATGTTATCATAAAGTATGTTTATTTAATGTACAACTACGAGTCTATGATTAATAACACAAGAGGATCCACGTGCACATTGATTTCATTAATGTAACGTGAGGTTCGCATTCTCTAGTTGGAGACGAGAGCTTGTTTTGATAAAATCGGTGTTCCTTTTCAAAAGAAAGAAAACGTGAGGCTCGCATTAAAATACTAGTAAAACATTAAAATACTAGTAAAAATCAGTTTTTCCTTTTCCTAATCGCGGGTTTTGTTTGTCATTATCGTTGTTTGGGATTCCTATATTTTTTGTTTATTTTAGTGAACGAAATAATCCTAGACTGCAGATTTATCTTATCAGCTTGATGTGGATTATTAAGCTTGTTTTCTTAATGGGGTTATCAGATTTTTTGGAGACTTAGTTTATAAGAATTACATATATTTTATAACGGAACAACACCAAAACATGATTGAAAATTTCGTTGTTTATAAACTTTCTATATACAGTATTTGTTGTTCAACGAAGTTAATGCGTCCTCTTATTAAGAAAAAAAGAAAAACGAAGTTAATATCTGTTTCAGTAAATACAACCATGTACAAACTCCAAAACATAAAGTCAGTACGCCTTTTTCGATCTAAAAACTAAGAGGGGGCCACTATGGATAATTAGGTGTTGTATATAACTAGATTCACATGGCTAATCACAAAACAATCATAGTATATGTTAATAGTCCCGATTAATGTGCATGGTCCAAATATTTAAAAAAAATTCTGTAGTTATTGCTCTCATTAAGAGCATTTATAGTTCCCGATTCCTTTTATGGAGATTTCTTGCCTTCTTTACTTTTTTGATGAAAGTATATATAATAATTTAAATCATTTTAAACTTATGTGTGTCAATCTTTCACATAAACCATGATCAAACTTTTTTATACCGACAATTCTCTTGGATAGCTCTTTTTAAGTTTTTGTCACAAAAATAGCTCTAAAAAAAATGACCAAAATTGTCTTTTTTATTTTAAATTTTTTAATATTTATTTTCTATTTTTTTAATTTGAAAACCGTATCTCCAAAACATCATTCCTTAACTCTAGATCCAAAGTCTATACTAGTTAATACTAGGGTAAAAATACATTTTTACCTTTTAAAAAAACTTATTTGAGTCATTTTCTCACTGATGATTATTTTTGTGACAAAAACTTAAAAAATGATATCCTAGGAAATTTTTCTTTTTATATTGTTTCAGTTTTATTAATATCTTCTAAAGGACACTTATATCTTATTAAAATAGAAGTACACTTATAAATTAAACCTTAAAACTTCAATTTATTTACGCCTCAATGCCACTGAAGTAATAACTAATCTTATCTTTAAACATTAACTATTTTTTCCTAATTTATACACAATTACCCAAAATAAATTCACAACAAATTCATGATAAATCTTAAATTTAATTAATACACCACAATTCAAAATCCATATATTTAGGATCTTCGTAATTGGCAAGTATTAAATTATAAAAATACATGACTTAATAAATTTTAACAGATTTATAATCAATACTTTCCCAATTTACTTTGTTTTAACTTTTCTTAAAAATAAATTTTACCGAGTAATAAATATATAGATACGAATTATTATAAACTATTATAAAATATATTTTGATGCTATAGTAAAATAATGGAAGTATTTAACAACCATAATTACATTATTACACCAAGTAATACCAATGGTAAAAAAATTAATATGAACTTTTTAAATTAGTTATAAAATAATTTAAGTAAACGCACAGAAAAACTAAAAAAAATCATTTCATTTACAATATAATTTTGTCAAAGTTTACAATATACTTAACTAAAATAACAATAATTGTAAATATATATATTTTTAGATTGATATTCAAAATTAATTTTCATATTTCACATGATGAATATGTCTGATATTTTTATTTAGTTATGTGTGTCATTAGTTTTTGTCAAATAGAATTATATATAACTCAACATGCATTTATATAAAATTGATTTCGAATATGGAAGATGTGTCATTAATTAATAAACATGATAAAAACGTGATATAATGTTAAATATAATACAATAATTAATTTACATTAACGTAAAAAAACTTGTAAAAACCACCTACATCCGTTTACTCAATTTAGAATACAATATCGTTTAAAAAATATATAGTTATATTTTCATCATTTATTAGTAATAACTAAAAGTTTAAAACTACATAAAATAATCATTTATATAATATATACATAAATATAAATTATTCCATTTATATATTATTGGTAGCTTATTTTTATACAAATTAAATTTCACTCAAAATCAAATACAATAAATTTATATGATAAAAATATGGTGATGTAATTGAATGTTAAAAACAAANNNNAAAAATATATAGTTATATTTTCATTATTTATTAGTAATAACTAAAAATTTAAAACTACATAAAATAATCATTTATATAATATATACATAAATATAAATTATTCCATTTATATATTATTGGTAGCTTATTTTTATACAAATTAAATTTCACTCAAAATCAAATACAATAAATTTATATGATAAAAATATGGTGATGTAATTGAATGTTAAAAACAAAATATAATTACTCAATGTAATAAATAGAATTAATATGTTTAAAATGTTATATTTAAAAATTATATAATATGCGTCAAAACTTAAATAATATAATTTATACAAAACAAAATTTTACTTATAAAAATGAAAATAAATACCCATGCGGTCGCACGGGCCAAGCTCTAGTTTTGTACTTATAATCGCATCATTGCATCTTTTAAAATATTTACAAATCATACTCTCTCTCCTCTATCCCTTTTCTCTCCCGACCACCCTTTAGCTTGCGTTCACCCTCCGGCGTACGGACGACGCGTCTACCGGGGCCGGAGGGGATTTCTTCTCCCTATATCTGGTTTTCCTTTGGTCTGCTCAACCTCTGCTCTCGCGTGCCCGATATGTGCGTTCTTCTAGGTTGAGGCTCGCGTTTCCGGTGGAAGCTTTAGTCGCGGGGAGTGGAAACAAGGTGGAGGTGGCTCTTTCTCCGGACTTACGGCGAGGGTACGGTGAGGCGAGGTGGTTCTGAGTCGGTTTTTAGGGTTCATGGAGTGGCTCATTTTCCCCTTTTTGGAGTTCTCCGGCGTGAGGAGGCAGCGAGTGTTCGAGTCAAGGCTGGGTTCGACGGTAATCTGTTGCTGCAGATCTGATGCTTTGTACTCATTTCGGTTACAGTGGCGGTTTCTTAGGGTTTCTTCGGGTCGGAGAGATTCCGGTGTCTGTTCACCGTAATCAAGAGGGCTCTGGTCTCTATTGGCTTAGGAGGCGAGGTTTGAAGTCGGATGTGATCGTGGTGAAAGTGTCCGGTTTGTTTCCTCGTGTGTGTGCGTTTTGGGTTCGTCTCGGGTGGTAGTCTATGGCCATTAGAACTTGCCTTGTAGCCTCAAACCTCTATCGAAGCTCTCTCTTCCGGCATCTTATTCAGCCCCTCCAAGAGTGGGCGACGGCCTGGCTTTTGGTTTTGTCTCGTTCGTCATTGATGTATCTCACTCCGTTTGGCTCCGGAGTTTGATTATTACATGGTCAAGAAATTGGTTCTTTGGTTCTCAAAGGCTTTGGATGCTTAGACGGTTCTCGGGCACTGTGGTTTTGGTCTTGTTCCATCTGCGGTGGTGTAGCAGACTTTCTTGTGTAGGTTAAGAGACTTCTTTTCAGGATGTGGCAATGGAAGCAACCCAACTTTGTGCAGGTCCGTTGATGGCAGAAGCAAGCACTTGCTCGATATG
Organism: Brassica cretica; assembly: GCA_003260655.2. Lineage (NCBI taxonomy): Eukaryota > Viridiplantae > Streptophyta > Magnoliopsida > Brassicales > Brassicaceae > Brassica > Brassica cretica. Next base: position 21,626,232 of record QGKV02001556.1, read on the forward strand.
GGATGCGGTTCAAAGTGTCGTGTTGCGTTACATACAAACCAGCTTTGGTGGCGTAGGCAAAGCTTTGGTAAGTATTTGAAACCTCCCCTTCATTCCTCTTGCGCTTCATAGACAGAAAAAGTTATAAGCTTGGTGGAGATCATCGAGAACTAGCTACTCCAGAGACGTCAAGGGAACTCCCGGCATCCGAGGCAACGAGGAGAACTTCACTTTCCCGAGAATCACGTTGATGGTAGAGAACGGCTACCGATATCGAAGGATTTCGAAAACAAACTAGCGGAATGTGCCGGGTTTAGTGGGCGGGCGAAGCTAGACTTGTAATAGTTTGATTTCGATATTTTGTTCAAAACAAGCTTGTAACGGTATCTGATTCCCGATTCTTCGGACAAATTTTATGTATAATAGTAATTTAAAAAAAAATGTTCTTGTATCATATTCAAGATTTTAAGATATTGCTTACTTTGTGCAAACATAGAATCAGTAATGTAAGGAGTTATGTCGTAAATATTTAGGATAACATTATATTCATTAAGATTTCGAATAAATTGAATTAACGAGCAAAGATGCAATGAATATTACAGCGTTATGTCATTTAGTGATATATACAAATAACAAAATTTCTTCAAAATACATAAATAAATCTTTCTAAATTTTATTACTCTTGACCAATCTCATTCGTGAGAGACCGCTTACTGATGGAAAATATCTTTTTATCTTTAAAATGGTAAAAACAGTCGTGACACAATTATATCCCATTATGTAGTAAAGATTGACATCTCAAAGGTGTTCGATTACGTCCAATTTTCCTGTCTGCTAAAAAAAATTTCAGCTATTAGAATACTAGAAAAATTAATTCACTGTATCAAGTTATGCATTACAGTTGCTTCGTTCACTGTACAAGTAAAAGAGAGATTTGCAGGTTACGTGCTTCCAACGCAAAAGAGGCCTACTATAGAGATGCTCTTTGTCACCGTATATATTCGTCATCTCCATTCATTTTTTTATCAAATATGTTAGATAAAGCAGCAAGGAAAAATAATGATAGGATATATGTAACGCCCCGATTCCCCGGCGTCCGACCGGGTTATCGAAAAGGAGGTTAAGGACACGTGTCTACTCATTTAGACAACCTTACGTGTTCTATTACTGGTCCTAGGAGTCGACGGACGCATAACCTTCTTTGAAAATATCGTCACACCCATATCCATATATTTCTACTTACAGTCCTGCGTACAAGGAAAATGGAAAAGGGAGGGGATGAGCAACAAGTTACTCAGTGAAGTGACTCTAGACCAGCATGCCTGCTTGACACTCTATACTACTCAATGCGGGAACCAGGGCTGATTAGCCCTTACAATCAGTTAATGCAACTTAAAGTTTTCATCACATTATCATTTCCAAGCATTCACAATTCTCTACGATTCTAACAACCTAGCGATCACCCAATACAATGATCTCACTCATTGTCATCAACCCATAGACTCTGACCGACTCGACATACACGACCGACTCGAACCAATGACACCTATAACACCAAAACACTTCTTATATCCCGCCTCTCGCGGTAGGCACATTTTTATATCCCGCGTCTCGTGGCTGGCTCGCCTTATCATCCCCCGTGGGTAGCTCTCGCTAGACCACTACCCCATAACCTGTGGGTGCCCCGTTGGACACTACCCCACAGCTCCTATGTGTGCCTAGCGTAAAGCTACTACCCCACGGCTTACATAACCTAGACTCTAGACGCCCACCCGTTCTCGGTGGTCCAAACAGGACATCAAGCAAATTCATTGACACGTTCACATTCTCATTCTCGTTCTCTTTCACTTTCTCATCCTCTTCTCATTCATTTACCCTTAGACTCGTACTCATACACGTTCACTAGACGCCACCCGTTATCGGTGTCTTACACAATACACATCGAATTCTCAAACACAAAAGCTGACGCCAACAGACATCTCATTCACGTACTTCTTGCAATAACATTAGTAATCAATACACATCTATCATCTTAGCATTCACTTCTTTCTAGCATCCTAGCTTTATTCACAAACAACACATGGGACTGCACAACCAATCATACAAGCAACACAAGACAGTCCATTAAGTCCCATTTAACAGTATGAAGGTTCTTATGCATCATGATCCATTCAACTATCATCCTACCANATCGCATTCTCAAACACAAAAGCTGACGCCAACAGACATCTCATTCACGTACTTCTTGCAATAACATTAGTAATCAATACACATCTATCATCTTAGCATTCACTTCTTTCTAGCATCCTAGCTTTATTCACAAACAACACATGGGACTGCACAACCAATCATACAAGCAACACAAGACAGTCCATTAAGTCCCATTTAACAATATGATGGTTCTTATGCATCATGATCCATTCATCTATCATCCTAGCAGTAGACATGATCTATCAACCTAGCTCTCAAACACGAACTAATCAATCTTAACTCCAACATAAAGGAGTATACAGAATCATGAGAGAAGGTTGGGTTCAAGACACTCAACCTTAGCCTAGATCTGGATCTGGATCTCGAAACAAGAGACAAAGGAGATGAGATCTGAACAGATCTGGAACAAGGAAACAAGAGAGAGGCGAGGTCAGATCACCACCACCAGTCGGCTGCGACCACCACCACTACCACCCGCGGTTGCTCGGCGAGGGGAGAGAAGGCGGTCGGCAAAGAGAGAGAGAGAGAGAGAAGAAGATAGAGACGGCGCAGGAGAGAGAGATAGAGAGAGAGAGCTCGACGGCTAGGGTTTTCGGCCTCAGGGAATTCTCTGCAGAGCTTCACTTCAGATTTGTGATGCGACAAAAGAAGGGGGCTGCAGCTCTTTTTATAGGAAAAGGTAAAGGGAACCCTAAGTTTTTGTCAAATGAACCGTAGAGAAGCCCATTCTTTTATGAAAAATTTTGGACCAGGAACCGGGCCGTTACAATATACCACTCGTGCAATAAAGTTAAGTTGGGTCACCTTTGCAAATGATATATTGGTTTTCTCGGTAATCTAAGGTCTCACAAACTTCTAGATACCAGATATCGACTCATTAAATCTTGCATTCAAGAAATTAATAAGATGTGTCCTGCTTTCCTCTGACCTAGTCCAGCTTTTTAATTTAAACGAACGGAAATTCCTTAAAATATAGTGAAATAATCTGAGAGTTTGTAAAAAATAGATGTTAAAGATGGAGACACAACCTCATTCTGGTATGTTATATGATCACCTTAGGGCAGGCTATATATATGATTTAAAAGGATTACATGGTTGTATTGATCTAGCAAGACACTTGGAATCCTCGGTTGATAATGCCCTCGATACCCATCACTGAAGATGACACATAGCGGAGATTTTAAATAGTATCGAAGTTGTGATTGATACTCTAAGTCAACAAAGATAATTACAGAAGAAAGATTTATTTTTCACGTGAAAACATAACAAGCACAAGTTCAAGCAAGTTTTTATTTGAACAGAAGAATGAAAAAAAATTGTGGATTGCTCTAGACTCTAGGGCATATGGTTCTCCTACTATATGCCCTTCATTCATTTCCAGGCTAGCAATTCATGGCATACTATCGATTGGGAATCACATAAGAATGTTTATAAATTAGCAATTTGTCACCATATATATATATATTTGATATGCGTGAATGTTTTATTCAAGATGTTAGAAAAAGCAGCAAGGGAAAAATGATAGGATACCACTCATCATGTAAGAATGTTAAGCTTTTTATTTTTTGAAATAAATGTTAAATTAAACTCAAAAGAAAAATGTTACTTTTTACATGAGATGCAACTTTGAAAGGGCAATACTAATGATAACAAGAACAAAACACCTCCTTTATGGGATTTTTCTCAAGTTATGGTTTGTAGCCATGTTTGAAACCTTCAACATATTGATTATCCTTGATTGTGCCTTGTCTGAATTTGTTTGTCAGTACATCGAAACATGATTCCTTGGGGGAGTTGGTGCCTCACCATGGCTACGAGCATTTCGCTCTCTCCATATGGCGTGAATAGCTAACTGGAAAAGATATCGTTTGAGAAATGTAGATGTTTTGTTCTTCGATTTCTTGGATATGTTGGTCACCAACACATTCCAGTACATAGAGTATTGCGTCCCGAAATCTTCTGCGTCTGTTTTCTCCACAAAGACAAGGTAAAGCTGCATCCAAAAAACAGGAGATCCCTTGTTTCTTTAGGATCATCACAGAAAATACACTTTGCATTAGCGCCACGTTCCAATTCATCATACGGTCACCTGTCAATAATCTTTTCCTCATTATCAACCATGTGCAGAACAATTGCTTAGGAGTTTCATGGTTGAACCACACTCCACTGTGCCATTCAACTTTCCTTTGAGGTGACCTGATATTTTTCCAAGTATCTTTGGTGCTGAACTACCGTAAGGATCCTGTTCACATCGTCAAACTACACGATTTTCTGAAGCATTTATTTTTTGTAGCAGTTGTTGAAGGTTCGGTTCAATGGTGTTCAGATGGTCTCCGCAATACCTTCTTCGTTGTCTTTTGTCCCACGCATCTGAAATGGAGTTGTGTCTCCCAATACCATGATCATTAATACCACGCTGACCTGTATATCAATCAGACACCCCATATTTGACCAATTCTCTTACCAAAAAGAAGTTCTCAATACATTTCCAATCTCAACTTTGTACGTATAGCTCTCATGCAATGCTCCTTTCTTTAAGTGTCTTCTTCCACATCCGTGATCTTGTACTTGTGCCATCTTTCACATACCAAATAGACTTATTCTTGAGAAGATTGTGTGCATCTATCTATGTCACCCGAAGAGAGGGTTGTCGAGAGACTAGTCACCATAGGAGTTTAGGGGAGCAAACATGGCGATTCCGCTTATGCCCATAAACTGGCTCACAAGCCAAAGGTGGTGTACGAACTTTCAAGGTGACAGTCAGCCCTAGCACTTGTGAAAAGAGTGTTATGTTGAGAAATGTGATTATTAATATGATAAGTAAATTATATGAAAAAAAAAATTATATTTTAAAAAGTATAATTAGAAAATTGTGTCATGTAAGATGATAAGTTGTATAATTTATGACTATTGATAAGCTTAGTATACTTGATTGCTGAATTTTATTGTTGTAGTTTGAATCGTATTCACTGATTCATTACTCACTTTTTGTTTTTCCTTTTTTTAATGTGTACCAATGTTTTTTTTTTGTGGTCGTGAGGCCTAGCTAGAGTTCAAGGTGATTGGGATGGGTGTTACACAACTTCTAACCGATGTAAATCCGTAGGGTTACGACAATCCGACAAAATCCTTCCGAACATGAACATATATCAAGCTATTAGAATTGCATGTTTTTATCTGTATAATGGAGATTACCTTATAGATTATGTTGCAGCAACTAAATGTATTCATTTCTTACAAACGTACTATGGTCAAAATTATTCATTCCAACTGTATTCGTTCTTCCAGGGGCTGCCATTTTCTTATTTCACTTATCTTCCTTTTTCTAAATAAAATTACAAAAATAGGAGGGTGTAATATGAGTTCCATAGTGAGGACTGAGCACACGGGAAATTACTAAAGAATATTGAATTTTCCAGCCTTACACAACCATCAAATCATCAAGTTGTTGTATGTAAAACATTCAGTTCAGTAACTGCCCTTTTACTATCATCTCTTGAGCTCTTCAGATACTATGTGATCATCACGGTGTAATAAACATCCGGCGTACGTTACGTACACACCCGACTTTCACCATTAATTAAATCCTTAATTAATTTAGAAAGTACACTTGCATGCTTCACTATTTTGTTTATCCCAATTACATATGGGCTCAACATACCACTTTTGCTCCAATTCTCTGGATTCAATAAAAGTACACCTTTATTATGGGATGCATTAAACATGTAACAAGTTCATAAAATATGCCCCATAATCTGATCACAAAGCCATCGATGAAAGATGGATGTAATGGTCGTCTGCAATCAAAGGCAACTATAACGAATATTGATGTAATCCAACACGTGATTTTAGTTAGAAAGAAAAATACGTGATGGTTCCACACTGCACAAAAAGTATATTCAAAACGAAATAAATCAATCAAGCATGATTCATCCACCAAAATAGAATCTGGACGGACTATCCTACCATCTGTAACGTTTATGTATCTTTTTGAAACACATGCATTTTCAGTCTCATCTGAAAAATGCATTCTAACTCGAAATTTCCTTTTTTTTTTACCAATTTTTTAAAAGAAATTTTTATAAATCAGCCGGAGAATCGAGAATAAGGTTTCGATTACAAACTAACTTGTTTTTAAAATAATGAGTTTGTAACTTTTAATTAAACAATATATAATTTAATTTGTTTTCTGGCTCATAATTTAAAACCCTAAATATACATATTTGTTTAAGGTTTTTACATTTTTTCTTCCAAAAGAATGAGTTTGTAAGTTGTTAATTAAACAATTTCTAATCTATTTCAATCCTTTTTCAATTTTGTATTAGCATTTCTATATATGTTCTATTTTTCTTTTCTTTTTAGTAATTAGGAGGGTGATCCACATTTTTCAACGCAGTTAATTCTCTAGAGAATTCTCTCTGCGTTTTATTATATTTATTACTTTGGAGAACTACGGAACCATTACTACTTGGTTAAATTGTTTTTGCATTTTCTCATTTTGCTAGCATACTGATGACATCCTAAACTGGTAGTTTAAGAGTCATAATAAACATAGGTAGGAAAGATTATGCTTACTCTAAATTCAAAAGGAGAGTGGTGCACCTAAAGCACTCTACTATCTATAAAAATAAATAAATACCACATCTTTTTTTCTTTCTTATTTTGTTTCTTTGTAATGGCGAAAGAAAAGACTGACTTCTCCACCCAAAAAAGGCGAAAATAGTTGATATTTTAATGATACAAGAACATAATTGAAAGAAGATTATAGAAACGTACAAAACTAATTTTCTTTCAAAAAAACAATGTTAGAAGATTTTGGATTGTTTTAGTTGAGGACAAAATTATGAACACCACTCTAATCGGGGAAACTGGCCTAACCATTCTGACTATTTTACTCGCCTTTTTCCTTTTTTTCCTACCGAAAATAATCCTTAAAAGTCAATCTGTACAAGTAGTTATGTTGGAAGTACTGTTAAGTGAGTAGCTAAAAAGTTGGAAGTTTTTTACATTATGTCTGATGTTCAAATTCATGAATATATAATTTACAGATCGTTGAAATTGATGTACATAGATTCCACTCCATGTTGAATTGATGATGTAGTTTGAATAATTTAGAAATCATTATGCAATATGTTAGGATGTTCCGATAAATATGATTGCATGCAATAGATAAGCAATCATTTCGCCTTCGCGTCTAGTGGACTACCCACAGCCTTTTACTTTTTGAAGTTTTTGCTACTAAAGGCAAAATCGTTTTAAGGTTTTTCTTCAGATTTCTTTTTTGAAAACCACGTAAATTTGGGAGAATTTAACGATCGTGATTACTTAGGGTGGGCGGTAGATGCCATCCAACCATTTCAGAGTATTAATATCGCTATAGTATCCAAAATAATATCATATTTTTATATAATTTAATTACATATTTAAATTTTAATATTCAAATAAAAAGTAGACTAATTAGACAATTGCAGATGTTATATGATGTTTCATGGTGAATAATTTATTTTTATATCAAATGATAATATTTTATTTTTCATTTTGTACAGAAATACTTTATGATAACCTTCCATTGAAGGTGGCGCGGTCCATAATGTTCACATTTCTCAAAAATGTGATTTAGGACTAACTAACGAAAACCAAAATTGTGTGGTCTACTGATTTCTTTCATGTGATAAATGATTCATCGTGTGTATAAAATGTAATTACTGACGTCCATCATCTGCAAAAATTATTGTGGTTCCTTTTTACTTACATAACAGCTTTTATACATGTACACACGACAGTAAACATTTTAACTGACAAAATATTTGTGTTTTTTTGGGCTTCAAAATATTTGTGTTTTTAACATGAACTGGAGATTAATCTGATTTTTAGACCTTTCACTCTATCTATGAACTACTCCTTTATAAAAACAAAATGAAAGTTCTGTTGACACACGAGCAAACAAGTTCTACATGATCTCAAATTGCAATATAAAACGATATATATACACTAGCACAAATATGAAACCTACCACAATATATATAGGAAAATAAAGAGAAGGAAATTTTTTTTATCCAATTGATGACGATTGGTTTCCTGTTCTGCTCCATAACAAAGGAAGCTCCCGTCCACCATCTCCGGCAAAACTCACCTGCTTCTGCACATGTTTAATTATTACAATTTTTTATGTCACTTAACTAGTATATAGTTTACAAGAAAGAAAATAATGTACAATTAGCCAAACAAACCGACAAAATATTAGTTGATGATCGAGAGGATCTCCATCATTGATATAAGTATGATTAATGTTTGGCTATATATAAAAAACTAATTTTCGTTAACATGCATCTATGTACGTATCCATATGTGATATATTTTGTGTATATTACATACGTCATACTCACGTTTTATAGATGATAAGTTACATATACCCAAGTGGCCTAGTGGTTACAATAATTATCATCAAATTCTAAAGCAACACAGGAAATTTAAATTCTGTTTCTTGTCTTGTTCATTAATATAGAAATTCTACTTTATTAAACTAATAGTTAAACTATATGCTTAATTCCCTGATGTAATTCATTACTGCCAAAACAAAACCCTATTAAGTGATAGTTGACATTACAATATTATAGATTCATTCTATTAAATTAAATTGTCAGTTGAAATGATTTTTTTAGTTATTTTGTTGAATAGCAAATAGTTGAACTTTAAGCCTTTGACGCAGTAAAATTATTTTGACCAAAACTCAAAGTAAGACCAAGAAATTTTTTGAAAGAAATATCAAATACCTCACGAGCCTTAATCTCTCCGGCTCCAAGTTTCCGGTGGCTGTCACCGCCGCCAATTTCGCCGGAGCTCTCCCTATAGAAACTTAAAATCTTATCGGCGATCTCAGAATCATCATTGCTCTCCTCCATAAACTTTGTAATTTGAGAACGAGGCAGCCTAAACCTCACGCTCGTTTGACCAGGCCCAAGCCCAAGCCCATCGCCTCCGTCAGATCTACCGACCGCCACGTCCGAAACCGTTCTCCGAGAAAGCATGAGCATCTCCAACCGCTCCTTCGCGCCGACGTGAATCCCGGACATCACTCGCCGTAACGGAAGCTTATTATCAGTTCCCGACGTCGTCTCCGGCGGAAGCTTCGGAAGCTCGACGAGAAAATACGTCTTCTTGGGTTTCAAGAGCTGGCTCGGCTCGAGCGGTTTCGAACGTACTCCGAAGTGTTTAACAGCTTCGGAGTCTAACAGCACGTAGCCGGGATAATCCGCCGTGACTTCTCTCGCCGTCGCCGGAGTTTTGATGTGGAAAACCTCGCCGTCGATTTTCATCACTTTGGCTCTCTTTCTCTTAATCGTTATGCTGTTTCCCATTTTCTCTTGCTTTTTGTTACGAGTGGATGATGTGAAATGTCATAAAGCGGCAACATGGTGTATTTATATATGATAGAGGTTTGGGTTTATNTCCACTCATCGAGTGCATGGGGGGAGAGTAATTTTCTTTTGGTTATCAAACCTCTCCTTCACAGAAATATCACGGCCTTAGCCTTTTCATAAGAGGTTGATATATTGTCTTCTTTTATTGTTTCGAGTATTTTCTCAGAATCTAGATGAAGCTCCATGTTTGTAACCCATGCCGTGTACTTTGCCCCAGTTACTTCCAAGGCCGAAAACTGAAGTTTCTCGATTTTTGCCATTTGTATTTCTAAAGCACATAAATAAAAATTATTAGAATATTATTAATATTAAAAGGAACCGTTTACATTAATCATGCAAGCAATTACAAGGAGAAGCGATGTAAAAAAAAAAGTAAACTGATATTCATCTTAAATTCATCCGCAGCAAATTCTCCAACGAATAAACCATAAATAGAAACACAAATAAAAATGACACATAAAATCAAAAATGCGCAAATCATCTTTCTTGAAATGAAAAAAAAATCGGAGGAGAGCGATTTTGAAAATATTTGAGAGAAGATGAAATGTTTTCGATGAGAAAATGGAATGAAAATGAGTTGTATTTATAGATGAAAATCATTGTTAATGACCGTTGGAAAAAGAGAAAAAAATTGAAAAAATTTCTTTGTGACCATTGGGGTTAAATCGAGTGCACCAAAAATCAGTCTGAAAATATCGTATTAAACAGTCAATCAAATCTATAAAATTTCATAAAAATTAATAAATGTAAAAATTGTGGCAATGGAATATTTATGTTATGATAACAAATCATGCGACGGCTCAGCCGGTCAATGCAAAGTAATAAATAAATTATACGGCGGCTCGGCCGACCAATTAACAATAAATAGAATATAAGGTGGCTCAGCCGACCAATTAACAATAAACATAATATAAGGCGGCTCGGCCGACCAATAAATTAATTAAATTACTAATAAATAATATATGCGGTATTTCGACCATTATAACATAATATAAATAATAGTAAATGCGGTATACCGACCATTATAGAAGAGTATAAATGATACAAATAAATTTTACCAAATTGGAGAACGATCGTGCTGATAACGTGTTGTAAAATAACTTATGATTTTATAGTGTCGAGAAATTTAAATAAGGGCGAAAAATTTTCCCCGCAGAAAGAAGATATATGATAAATATGTAAGAAATAATATTTATTATAAAGAGGAAGAAGAGAGATGAGATGTAATGATTCTTTGATTATAAACTCTTCTTCTTGTTTTTGATGTACAAAAGAGTGAAATGAGTGATGATGGTATTTATAGTGAGCAACAATACATAAAATAACAAAGATGGTGTTTGATTTGGTAAATGAGTAAAAGATCATAGTGTTTGATGAATGGATGATCATAGTGTTTGAATCGGTAAAGGAATGAATCATCATTTTGGAATGTTTTAGTTGAGGACAAAATTATGAACACTGCTCTGATCGGGGAAACTGGGCTAACCATTCTGACTATATTTTACTTGCCTTTTTCCTTTTTTTCCTACCGAAAAATCCTTAAAAAGTCAATCTTTACAAGTAGTTATGTGGAAGTACTGTTAAGTGATTAGCAAAAAAGTTGGAAGTTTTTTACATTATGTCGGATGGTCAAATTCATGAATATATAATTTACAGATCGTTGAAATTGATGTACATAGATTCCATTCCATGTTGAATTGATGATGTAGTTTGAATAATTTAGAAATCATTATGCAATATGTTAGGATGTTCCGATAAATATGATTGCATGCAATAGATAAGTAATCATCTCGCCTTCGCGTTTTAGTGGACTACCCACAACCTTTTACTTTTTGAAGTTTTTGCTACTAAAGGCAAAATCGTTTTTAGGTTTTTCTTCACATATTTCTCTTTTGAAAACCACGTAAATTTTGGAGAATTTAACGATCTTGATTACTTAGGGTAGGCGGTAGATGCCATCCAACCATTTCAGAGTATTTATATCCTTATAGTATCCAAAATAATATCATATTTTTATATAACTTAGTTACATATTTAAATTTTAATATTCAAATAAAAAGTGTACTAATTAGACAACCGTGGATGTTTTAGTAATGTTTCATGGTAAATAATTTATTTTTATATCAAATGATAATATTTTATTTTTCATTTTGTACAGAGATACTTTATGATAACCTTCCATTGAAGGTGGTGGGGCGGTCCATAATGTTCATATTTCTCAAAATGTGAATTAGGAATCTTAGGACCGAGAGAATAATTAACGTGGGGTTTTTAGGATAAAGTTCTTAGCGAAATATAAAAAATCATCTCTTAACTTTTAACTAAAAAAATTAAAAACCGGTTCTTAATTAAAATTAAGAGTCAATTAAAAACCAGTTTTTAGATTTTTAAGTTAAGAATTAAAAAGACGGTTTTTTATATTCAGCTAAAAATTTCATTCTAAAAAATTCCTAATAATCATGCTTTTAACGCAAAACAAAATTGCGTGGTCTACTGATTTCTTTCGTCATGCGATAAATGATTCATCGTGTGGATAAAATGTAATTACTGGCGTCCATCATCTGCATAAAAATATTGTGGTTCCTTTTTACTTACATAACAGCTTTTATAAATGTACACACGACAGTAAACATTTTAACTGACAAAATATTTGTGTTTTCTTTTGGGGCTTATGTTTCTAACATGAACTGGAGATTAATCTGATTTTTGGACCTTTCAGACTATGATCTACTCCTTTATAAGAAAGTTTTTTTTTTTTTTGACACACGAGCAAACAAGTTCTAAATGATCTCAAATTGCAATATAAAACGATATATATATACACTAGCACAGATATGAAACCTACCACAATATATATATAAATAAGAAAATAAAGAGAGAAATTTTTTTATCCAAGTGATGACGATTGGTTTCCCGCTCTACTCCATAACACAGGAAGCTCCCGTCCACCATCTCCGGCGAAACTCACCTGCTTCTGCACATGTTTAATTATTACAATTTGTTATTTGCCACTTAATGTACAATTAGCCAAACAAACCGACAAAATATTTGTTGATGATCGAGAGGATCTCCATCATTGATATAAGTATGATTAATGTTTGACTATATATATAAAACTAATTTTCGTTAACATGAATCTATGTACGTATCCATATGTGATATATTTTGTGTATATTACATACGTCATACTCACGTTTTATAGATAAGTTACATATACCAAAGTGGCCTAGTGGTAACAATAATTATCATCAAATTCTAAAGCAATACAGGAAATTTAAATTCTGTTTCTTGTCTTGTTCATTAATATAGAAATCCTACTCTATTAAACTAATAGTTAAACTATATGCTTAATTCCCTGATGTAATCCATTACTCCAAAACAAAACCCTATTAAGTGATAGTTGACATTACAATATTATAGATTCATTCTATTAAATTAAATTGTCAGTTAAAATGATTTTTTTAGTTATTTTGTTGAATAGCAAATAGTTGAACTTTAAGCCTTTGACGCAGTAAAATTATTTTGACCAAAACTCAAAGTAAGACCAAGAACTTTTTTGAAAGAAATATCAAATACCTCACGAGCCTTAATCTCTCCGGCTCCAAGTTTCCGGTGGATGTTACCGCCGCCAATCTCGCCGGAGCTCTCCCTATAGAAACTTAAAATCTTATCGGCGATCTCAGAATCATCATTGCTCTCCTCCATAAACTTTGTAATTTGAGAACGAGGCAGCCTAAACCTCACGCTCGTTTGACCAGGCCCAAGCCCAAGCCCATCGCCTCCGTCAGATCTACCGACCGCCACGTCCGAAACCGTTCTCCGAGAAAGCATGAGCATCTCCAACCGCTCCTTCGCGCCGACGTGAATNGCTCGACGAGAAAATACGTCTTCTTGGGTTTCAAGAGCTGGCTCGGCTCGAGCGGTTTCGAACGTACTCCGAAGTGTTTAACAGCTTCGGAGTCTAACAGCACGTAGCCGGGATAATCCGCCGTGACTTCTCTCGCCGTCGCCGGAGTTTTGATGTGGAAAACCTCGCCGTCGATTTTCATCACTTTGGCTCTCTTTCTCTTAATCGTTATGCTGTTTCCCATTTTCTCTTGCTTTTTGTTACGAGTGGATGATGTGAAATGTCATAAAGCGGCAACATGGTGTATTTATATATGATAGAGGTTTGGGTTTATAAATATATATTTTTAATTATAATATGTGTGAAGCTGCGAAATTTTACAGAGATTCGTTCTAATCCCTCTTTTTATAAAGTCTTTAACGTTGAAATATTTTTCATAACGGTTTAAAAAGAATATTAATCTTGAATATGTCGGTCCATGCTAAATTCGTAATACATTTAATAATATGATTTATTACAACTTTTGTTCGTTTGTTTATTAGCGACTTTTAACAGGCAATCTAGAATTAGCTCGGATATTTAAATGTTTATGACTGTAACTACCGCTCGTGCTTTTCGTGCTACGTATTTTTCAAGTTGTATGTTGTAATTCGTATTAACACTCATGTAGCCATACCATAATGTAATATAATGAAGACAAAAAAACTTATATGAAAATGGTATAATTTTATTTTGTGCTCATTCTTACTCACTTACAGTTTAAAGCTTATCTACGAAAATGATACTTGAGAATATAATAAGCCTGTTCACGGATGCTGCGTGAGCGGTGAGCAACCAAAATTATAACTGATTTATTGTCCAAGTTTGTGGAGAACACGCTGGCAGCCGTATTTTCCACCATTAAAATTAGACGCAACTCTCGTTTAACTGCCGCTATTTTACACATCATCACGGAAAACACCGGTAACCTTTGTAAAATGTAATCGCAGCGGCAGCTCATTTTGTCTCCACCATTTATTTTTCCTATTTTGATTTGTAAATTTTGATCACCGGAAGTAGTTGCAGCGTCCGAGCGCCGAACAGGACAACTATGTCATTTCCAGATTATTTCTAGATCCATTAATTTGTATTAAGATTTTAGATATTAACATATTTTATGATATTTTGGTCGTGGCAGTAAAAAGTACAAAATAAAATTACTTCATTTATACAAAAGAATATGCTTATATTAAATAAAATCAATGTTTACTATTCATAATCATTAAGATTATTCAACCAAAAAGATTATTATCTATACTACTCTTGAATAAGTAAAAAAAAGGCAACATGATAATACAGGGATGTGTGTTGATGGTCAAACAAAGCATCATGCATTTACTATTCTTTAGCATTCCACATAATCTAATGACAAACTTAGCCATCATTTCTGATGAAAAGTACAATAAAAACTCTATAATTAGTAATATCAAAATATAATATTTTATTAATTTATAAAAATACTAATATTTTAAAAAACTTTATCCTATATATCAGCTAAACTATATTTTATTTTATTATACCAATTGGTATTTTGTGTATCAAAATACATATCTTAAAATATTTATGAATTTTATAATTCAAAAAATAACGCAAAAATTAAATTTAAAAGAAAAGGTAGAAAGGAATATCATATAAAATATTTTATTCATGCTTATATAAATCTTACACAAATTATATATAGTAGTTATTAATTTATAAGGTTAATATACTACATGTTTATTTTAATTTTAAAAATATTATTATATTATTGGTTTATGTTAGATTTTGAAATGGTCCAACCTATTATTATTTTATTATATTTATTAATTTACAGAGTTCATTCTGTAGTTTAAATGCAAATGGAAGACGAACTAGTTCTGCTAGTTAAAATAACTGACTGTTAAATTTAGTTAGTTACTGCGATTACCTTTACTGTGTTAATTAGTAAGCTTCGGGGAATATGTAGCATCGGTTGTTAGGCATCTCTGATTTTTGCAAACGAGAAAAGACAGTTGAGAACTTCGGATAGTTAACCAGTTATTATAAGACTAGCATATAATTTTTTACTTTAGTGTGAATCAAAAGTACACAAGGCCACATTACATTTGATGTTGGGCTATGATGTAGATCAGTACATCTAAAATCAGTAAGATATAAATTGCAAATTCTTGGAAAATAAAACATGTTTTGTTAACATGTATACAATATTAAATTGTAATTCTAGAATTAGCTCCTATAATTACTTGAATTGAGCATTATGTTTATCTATCAAGTGCACATTATATTGCGTCAATTCTCTTATGAAGAGTTGCACTGGTGTACAAAAAATTCTCTTTTTTGTTTTCTCTTTACAAGTCATTTCTATGATAGGCCAACTCTGTGCTATGCCGCTGTAGCATACTTCTACACACCCAAGGGCAACATTATCGCAGTGGTTTGGTTCTTGAGAGGAGAGGGTCTACAAAAACACCTTCCTAACTAAGAGACATTTTGGTTTGGTCCATGTACCGTTCGCGGGTCCCACTGAAACGTGGCGGTTTGCGATTGGTTTGTTTTTAATTTTTTTTTTAAATCGGATAAAAAAAAAAATTTAAGGACCAATTATTAAGGACTCGCCGATAATGTTGACCTAAGAACGGAGTACTATTCTCCCCTACAATATAAAATACGACCAGTGGGCTCTCAAAAATCAAACCAGAACGCTCTGTTTTGAAAAACTCACAAGACCTGGCAGTTTTAAAAGCTTCCTCCAAATTCATGAACTCCCACATCCATCCCGCAATTTTGGATACTTGCAGCAAATATATACGTTCAGTGTGTTTATTGAAGAATTTTTAAAAAAGTATTAGTGAAGAATCTTATGAGTTTGTAGCATGCTTCATTGGAATAGTTTGGTAAAAGCCTTGTTATCCGCAGTGGTCGGGAATCAAACCCAGGTGGCGGTACTCACAGCTGTGAACCCATGTACTCACTGCGGATTTCACATGCGGGCTGCAGCGTCCAGGAGCCAACACGTGGAGCTCCGTTTGGACACCCACGTGGCTAGTCTGTGCTCTCGATGTACGGGTGCCAATGTACGGGTTATATCGCCCTGTTGGCCGTCGCCCTGTCGATGAGTGGCAGGAAACCTGGGTCACCAAANCTCTCCGGCTCCAAGTTTCCGGTGGCTGTCACCGCCGCCAATTTCGCCGGAGCTCTCCCTATAGAAACTTAAAATCTTATCGGCGATCTCAGAATCATCATTGCTCTCCTCCATAAACTTTGTAATTTGAGAACGAGGCAGCCTAAACCTCACGCTCGTTTGACCAGGCCCAAGCCCAAGCCCATCGCCTCCGTCAGATCTACCGACCGCCACGTCCGAAACCGTTCTCCGAGAAAGCATGAGCATCTCCAACCGCTCCTTCGCGCCGACGTGAATCCCGGACATCACTCGCCGTAACGGAAGCTTATTATCAGTTCCCGACGTCGTCTCCGGCGGAAGCTTCGGAAGCTCGACGAGAAAATACGTCTTCTTGGGTTTCAAGAGCTGGCTCGGCTCGAGCGGTTTCGAACGTACTCCGAAGTGTTTAACAGCTTCGGAGTCTAACAGCACGTAGCCGGGATAATCCGCCGTGACTTCTCTCGCCGTCGCCGGAGTTTTGATGTGGAAAACCTCGCCGTCGATTTTCATCACTTTGGCTCTCTTTCTCTTAATCGTTATGCTGTTTCCCATTTTCTCTTGCTTTTTGTTACGAGTGGATGATGTGAAATGTCATAAAGCGGCAACATGGTGTATTTATATATGATAGAGGTTTGGGTTTATGAATATATATTTTTAATTATAATATGTGTGAAGATGCGAAATTTTACAGAGATTCGTTCTAATCCCTCTTTTTTTTTTTTTTGGTAAAACTAATCCCTCTTTTTATAAAGTCTTTAACGTTGAAATATTTTTCATAACGGTTTGAAAAGAATATTAATCTTGAATATGTCGGTCCATGCCAAATTCGTAATACATTTAATAATATGATTTATTACAACTTTTGTTCGTTTGTTTATTAGAGACTTTTAACAGGCAATCTAGAATTAGCTCGGATATTTAAATGTTTATGACTGTAACTACCGCTCGTGCTTTTCGTGCTACGTATTTTTCAGGAAAATTGTATGTTGTAATTCGTATCACTCATGTCTCATGTAACCATACCATAATGTAAGGAATATAATGAAGACAAAAAACTTTATAACGACCAAAATTATAACTGACTTATAAGTTTGTGGAAAACACTGCTAACAGTCGTATTTTCCACTATTAAAATTAGAGGCAGCTCTCGTTTAACTGCCGCTATTTCACACAGCATCACGAAAAACAGCATTACGAAAAACACCGGCAATCTTTGTAAAATGTAATGGCAGCGGCAGCTCATTTTGTCTCTACCATTTTTATTTTTCCTATTTTGATTTGTAAATTTTGATCGCCGGAAGTAGTCAACAGCGTCCGATGACCAAACAGGACAAGTACTGTCATTTCCAGATTATTTCTAGATCCATTCATTTGTATTAAGATTTTATTATTAACATATTTTATGATATTTTGGCCATAGCAGTAAAAAGTACAAAATAAAATTACTTAATTTATACGAAAGAATATGCTTATATTAAATAAAATCAATGTTTACTATTCATAATCATTAAGATTTTTATCTATACTACTCTTGAATAAGTAAAAAAAGGCAACATGATAATACCGGGATGTGTGTTGATGGTCAAACAAAGCATCCTGCATTTACTATTCTTTAGCATTTCACATAATCTAATGACAAACTTAGCCATCATTTCTAATGAAAAGTACAATAAAAACTCTTTTATTAATTTATAAAAATACTAATATTTTAAAAAACTTTATCTTATATATCAGCTAAACTATATTTTATTTTATTATACCAATTGGTATTTTGTGTATCAAAATACATATCTTAAAAAATATATGAATTTTATAATTAAAAAACAATGCAAAAATTAAATTTAAAAGAAAAGGTAGAAAGGAATATCGTATAAAATAGTTTATTCATGCTTATATAAATCTTACACAAATTATATATAGTAGCTATTAATTTATAAGGTTAATATACTACATGATTATTTCATTTTTAAAATATTATTATATTATAATTATTGATTTATGTTAGATTTTGAAATGGTCCAACCTATTATTATTTTATTATATTTATTAATTTACAGAGTTCATTCTGTATTTAAGTGCAAATGGAAGACGAACTAGTTCCGCTAGTTCAAATAACTGACTGTTAAATTTAGTTAGCTACGGCGATTATTTTTACTGTGTTAATTAGTAAGAACATAAATATCTCTGATTTTTAAAAGAGGTTTTTGAACTGTTTGTGGGTTCCATTGATGCGTGGGTCCTATAAAAATTTTAAAAACCAGTCCCCAAAATCACGAAATAAAAATCGGTCTTTGGAGAGTTTTTGCACTGTTTGAAGGTCCCACCGACACGTGGTGGTCCACGATTAATTTATTTTTTATTTTTAAAAAAAAAAAAAAATAAAAAGAAAAAAAAGAATTCTTAAGGACCCATTCAGGGTTTTACCAATAATCATGGTTTAAGCTACAGAGAATATGTAGCATCGGTTNACGAAATAAAAATCGGTCTTTGGAGAGTTTTTGCACTGTTTGAAGGTCCCACCGACACGTGGTGGTCCACGATTAATTTATTTTTTATTTTTAAAAAAAAAAAAAAATAAAAAGAAAAAAAAGAATTCTTAAGGACCCATTCAGGGTTTTACCAATAATCATGGTTTAAGCTACAGAGAATATGTAGCATCGGTTGTTAGGCATCTCTGATTTTTGCAAACGAGAAAAGACGGTTGAGAACTTCGGATGGTTAACCAGTTATTTATTACTATAAGACTAGCATATAATTTTTGACTTTAGTGTGAATCAAAAATACACAAAGCCACATTACATTTGATGTTGGGCTATGATGTAGATCAGTACATCTAATCAAATCAGTAAGATATAAATTGCAAATTCTTGGAAAATAAAACATTTTTTTGTTAACATGTACTCCCTCTGTTTTTTAACGTTACATATTCTAGATTTTTCACACATTTTAATAAAACACATTAAATTTGTATATTTTTTTGTGTTTATCTTTGTTTCATAATTTTAAGCCAATAACAATTCAGTAAGTACAATTAAGTTTTTTGAAATTTACAATTAGTTAATAAAACATGTCTTGAAAATGTAAAAAATGGATCTTTTTAAAATAAATTTTTTTTCTAAAATATGTAATATTAAGGAACAGAGGGAGTATACAATATTAAATTGTAATTCTAGAATTAGCTCCCATAATTACTTGAATTGACCATTATGTTTATCTATCAAGTGCACATTATATTGCGTCAATTCTGTTACGAAGAGTTGCACTGGTGTACAAAAAAACCTCTTTTTTTTGTTTTCTCTTTATAAGTCATTTCTATGATACGCCAACTATGTGCTAGATGCAGCGTCTGCCACTGTAGCATACTTCTACACACCTAAGAACGGAGTACTATTCTCCCCTACAATATAAAATATTCGACCAGTGGGCTCTCAAAAATCAAACCAGAACGCTCTGTTCTGAAAAAGTCACAATACCTGGCAGTTTTAAAAGCTTCCTCCAAATCCATAAACTCCCACATCCATCTCGCAATTTTGGATACTTGCAGCAAATATATACGTTTAGTGTGTTTATTGAAGAATTAAAAAAAATTACTATTATGGAAGAATCTTATGAGTTTGTAGCATGCTTCATTGGGATAGTTTGGTAAAAGCCTTGTTATCTGTAAATTCGGCTAGCTATCTCAGTTACTAGGCTTATCCGGTTTCTCCCATAAACGTAAAAAGAAGGTTGAGATAGCTAACCAGTTATTGCGGCATGTAATTTTGACTTTTGTGATTCCAAATACATAAAGCCATATTACGTATGATATTGGACTATGATGCAGATCTATTTAAACCAGTAAGCTATAAATTGCCTGTTACTGAATCAAACGATTTGTCAACATCTATTGTAACTTAGGCCTGTACTGATAATCAACTACATTCATCTGTTGCCTTATTGATATGTTTGCTGTAGAAAAATAACGATAGAAAGAGATTCGACTGCAACAAATTCAGTATACTAAACACAACCCAATTGTTTAATCTTATATTTGAAAAGGTGTTGAACAATGTCCTTTGGCTTCTGCCAGTTGAAAGTAGGGAAGAAAATATGTTGCATATTAAACAGAACTGGCCAGAGAAGATACAGAAAAGTAAAAAGAGATGATATCAAATGAAAATTTATTGAAATTTCAATGTGTTTTACAACTCTTAATTATGCATGTTCATTAGTTACAAAGAAAGGAACAAGAATAAAATCTCTTAGGAGTCTAATCAGCAGACCACTGCACTCGCAACCGTAACGAGCTTTGCCGATTCCTTTGCAGGCCCTTTTCGTGGTTCAGGCATACAGTTAACATGAACTATAGGACCAGACCCGTTCATGTTCAAGTAGGCAGCATCTTTGTACATCCAATCATCCTCTTCATGGCTGAAAAACTCTTCCAACGACTCCTAGCATAACGCACACATCTTCTGGTTCTCATCAGCAGGGACAATGTGTTGCTGTTGTTTCTCCTCTTCTTTCGTCCTCTGGGTCTCTCCGAAAACAGGTTTAACCCCTTCAATGGTCGCTCCTGTTGCTGCACTGAGCCAAAGAGACGAGCTCGCAAACCAGTCACGCGACTGCTTCGATTTCTGGCTTACCCTCGTAGTTGTGGCGGCTTTGGTCGCGTCTTTAGCCATCCTGTTCTTCCTCACATGCCAGTCCATGTGCTTGCTATGCTCTTCTTGACCCTTGAATCTAACCCCACACGAGGAACATTGCCTCGGCATGTCGGAATAAAGAGACTTGATCACAGATTCATGTCGCACGCTAAGATTAATTTTATCAAAATCAAGGCCAAGATCGCATTCTTTCTCTTTTTCTTTCTCATTGTTGTTAAGAACGCTAAGTAAATCTGCCAATTCTTTGCTCACAATAGGCGGTTGTGGTAATAACTGTGACACAACTGAAACCATGTTTGGAGGGATTGAATTTGGCAAATTCGTAAACACAGGTGCTTGAGAAAGTAATGGATTAGCATTAAACCGGACTCCGGTTATGTCGCGGTTTGTGTTAGGTACGAATTGGGAACCCATTCCGGTAACGAATCGAAACCATCGAGTTTACGATAAGGTAAAGGAAGCGGAACCGATTGGGGATTAGGGTTTCTATAACCGTAAGGTTTCTGATAATGGGCGTTGGATTCATTGTTAGGAAGAGCAAAAGGAAAGACATTACTTGAATTAGAATTGATCACATCACCGTAATTAGAAACCCTAGACAAGTTACTATCATGATGATGATGGCGATACATAGGAATCCCGCCGCCGTTAGGTTTAGCCGATTGGAATTGCGNAAAAAAAAAAGCCTTGTTATATGTAAATTCGGCTAGCTATCTCAGTTACTAGGCTTCTCTGGTTTCTTCCGTAAACGTAAAAAGAAGGTTGAGATAGCTAACCAGTTACTGCGGCATGTAATTTTGACTTTTGTGATTCCAAATACATAAAGCCATATTACGTATGATGTTGGACTATGATGCAGGTCTATTTAAACCAGTAAGCTATAAATTGCCTGTTAATGAATCAAACAATTTGTCAACATCTATTGTAACTTAGGCCCGTACTGATAATCAACTACATTCATCTGTTTCTGTTGCCTTATTGATTTGATATGTTTGCTGTAGAAAAATAATGATAGAAAGAGATTCGACTGCAACAAATTCAGTATACTAAACACAACCCAATTGTTTAATCTTATATTTGAAAAAGTGTTAAACAATGTCCTTTGGCTTCTGCCAGTTGAAAGTAGGGAAGAAAATATGTTGCATATTAAACAGAACTGGCCAGAGAAGATACAGAAAATTAAAAAGAGATGATATCAAATGAAAATTTATTGAAATTTCAATGTGTTTTACAACTGTTAATTATGCATGTTCATTAGTTACAAAGAAAGGAACAAGAATAAAATCTCTTAGGAGTCTAGACTACTTAAATCTATCAGCAGACCACTGCACTCGCAACCGTAACGAGCTTTGCCGATTCCTTTGCAGGCCCTTTTCGTGGTTCAGGCATACAGTTAACATGAACTATAGGACCAGTCCCGTTCACGTTCAAGTAGGCAGCATCTCTGTACATCCAATCATCCTCTTCATGGCTGAAAAACTCTTCCAACGACTCCAAGCATAACGCACACATCTTCTGGCTTTCATCAGCAGGGACAATGTGTTGCTGTTGTTTCTCCTCTTCTTTTGTCTTCTGGGTCTCTCCGAAAATAGGTTTAGCCCCTTCAATGGCAGCTCCTGTTGCTGCACTGAGCCACAGAGACGAGCTCGCAAACCAATCACGCGACTTCTTTGGTTTCTGGCTTACCCTCGTAGTTGTGGCGGCTTTGGTCGCGTCTTTAGCCATTCTGTTCTTCCTCACATGCCAGTCCATGTGCTTGCTATGCTCTTCTTGACCCTTGAATCTAACCCCACACGAGGAACATTGCCTCGGCATGTCGGAATAAAGAGACTTGATCACAGATTCATGTCGCACGCTAAGATTAATTTTATCAAAATCAAGGCCAAGATCGCATTCTTTCTCTTTTTCTTTCTCATTGTTGTTAAGAACGCTAAGTAAATCTGCCAATTCTTTGCTCACAATAGGCGGTTGTGGTAATAATTGTGACACAACTGAAACCATGTTTGGAGGGATTGAATTTGGCAAATTCGTAAACACAGGTGCTTGAGAAAGTAATGGATTAGCATTAAACCGGACTCCGGTTATGTCGCGGTTTGTGTTAGGTACGAATTGGGAACCCATTCCGGTAACGAATCGAAACCATCGAGTTTACGATAAGGTAAAGGAAGCGGAACCGATTGGGGATTAGGGTTTCTATAACCGTAANGTACTGTTTGTTAATTTTCTCCTTCTTGTTTTTCCCTTTGATGCCAGGAGGAGAGATATTCTCAAGCTGTGAAAAGTTTGGAATTTGACAAGCATCTTGGTCCATACAATTTAAGCCAGTATGGAGCATGGAAGCACTTGTCTAACTACATCACCAAGGATGTTGTCGATAAATTTGGTATTTAAAACTTTATGTCTAGTTGATTCTTGAACCATACTGTTAAGGTTTCCTCTGTGTCTTGAGTGGTGAACACTGTAAAACAACTTGACTTCTTCCGTTTTGCAGAGCCAGTTGGAGGAGAGATAACAGTCATCTACGAATCTGCCATTCTAAAAGGCGGACCTAAGACGGAAATGGAAAGAGCACTTGACGAGCAGATGAAGAAAAGCAAGTCTGGGGCGGCATCATCAACCACTGAGCAACCCAAAGGGAATAGGTTTTACTATACTTCTATTCCTCGGATTATAAAGCACAAGGGAATTTCTGGTCAGGAGGTAACCTCTTTGAATCTTGACAAGGTAACACCACCTCTTAATCTTTTTCTTCTTTAATTTAAACCTTAAAATCCTGTGAAAGCTTAGTTGATGTTATTTCCTCTTTTTGTTTGTACAGACTCAACTTCTAGAAAGTGTATTGTCAAAGGAGTACAAAGACTCGGAAGACTTGCTTCTTGGGGAGCTACAGTTTTCATTTGTAGCATTTTTGGTATGTACTCTTAGACATTCATACACAGTGCATATTTATGTATGGTCACACATATGAGTACTTCAGATTTGTATTCCATTCTCAGATCATGGTGTCACATTATTGTGCAGATGGGGCAGTCTCTTGAATCCTTCATGCAATGGAAGTCCTTAGTTAGTCTTTTACTAGGCTGCACTGAAGCGGTATGTGATTCTAAAGGACCCAAGCTTTGATGTGTTGGTGTATCTTTTTCTTTCTGTTCTATGCAGTTTACTATGCTTCTCTGTTTTATGATATAGATACCTGCTTCTATATGTTAATTGTAATTCGAAAAATTAATGCAACTTCATGCCCTTTGTGACCTTTTGCAGCCATTTCAGACTAGGAGTGAACTTTTCACAAAGGTGAGTTTCGTCAATTAGTTCATTCTACGAACCCAATTAGTTCCTAACTTAATCTTTCATGATGTACTTATTACAGTTCATTAAAGTCATCTACCATCAACTAAAATATGGACTACAGAAAGAGAGCAGTGGTCCAGAGATGGGGGTACTTGCACTTCTTGATGATTCTTGGCTAGCTTCAGATAGCTTTCTGCATTTGCTTTGCAAGGTTAAATCTTGACTAGCTTTACATGCTTCCTTTTGAGCGAGCATACGTTTTGGATTTAAAGAGATTTGGAGTTCGAACTTGCATTGCTTTTTGATAACAGGACTTTTTTGCGTTAGTGGAAGAGGCATCTGTAGTTGATGGAGATTTATTGTCGTGGGTATGTGCAATTCTACATAAACAGATCACTACGGTGTCTACATTGAATTGATTTACACATAATGTGTTTTTCCAGACAAGGAAGTTCAAAGAGTTGCTTGAGAACAGATTAGGATGGGAGTTTCAGAAGAAGAGTGATGTTGATGGGATTTACTTTGATGAAGATGATGAGGTAAATGTTAAAATCTTCTTTTACTTACTGTTCTTTTCTTTGTCCCTCATCGACTCTCATTTACTTGACATGGTGCAGTATGCTCCTGTGGTTGAGATGTTGGACGAAAGTCACGGAGACTATATGGCCACATAGAGGACATAGATATATGCAAGCGTTCTTCAATTTTATCCAACTTTTGGGGGGATCTTTTCTTGCACAGATGTTTTGATGCTAGTGTGTTAAATGTTATTCTAACAGTAGTTGCATACAATTTTTACATTAGTGTAGAATTTGTTTATTTCAGATCTTAAAGTGTTCTCCCTCGAGACGAGAATAAATAGCATTACACCAAAGAATGTGGGGATATTAGTCAAGTAAAATTAGAATGTGACAAAAGAAATGAACTAATTTGACATTTAGAAGCAAACTTCGGTCTCTGTCTTCATAGCTTCTTCAGCTTTTGACCTCTCAAGCCATTCCAAAAAGGAGTCGCATCGATGGCTTTCTTACCAGGAAGTTGGACTTCAAGTACCTGAGTATAGAAAACACCAAACGCTAGGTTAATGTCATATTTACGTCATCGTATCATCAAACAAAAACCAAGTCTATAGCGTTTTACCTCCAAAGCTGTGCCGCCTCCACAGGGAAACACCAACGAACCTTTCTTGAAAGTTACATAATCTTGCTCACCATTCAGGACTTCTGTACTTTGGCATATTCGAGTGGTGATGATCTTAAGCTCTAGCTCGTTTTGCTGTCCGCTTTTGTCATCGAGGACCAAGACTTTAGCTCGTGTTCCCGGCCATCCTGCGAATGCACGAACCTAGAAAGCTGTTTTTACATTTTTCATGTTCATTATTACAGGCTAATTGAAAGGGTTTCTACCTTGTTATGTAGAATAGAAGCTTCCTGGTCGAAAGAGAGCCAAGCCTCACCAGGAGCAATCTGTCCATACATTACATTGATTCCAGTCCAATAAGAAATATAGTGTTTGTTAATATGATTCTATACGTCTGTTTTCAGCTGAATTAACCAAATTCAAATCAGATTATGTAAGAGAGACATGCAAAAAAATACCTTTGGAGCTAAGGTAGCTTTAGAATCATCTTGAGGAACTGCTTTTGATTTTGCTGATCCATCAAATATGGATGGAAGTTCACGGATAAGAAGCTTAGACCCTGCAAAAGTTTTTTCCGCATAGACAAGGCTAAGAAATTCATAAATCCCTACTCATACAGTCTGTAATGTTCAAATGACAAGAACTAATAGATACCTTCAGAAAATAATAACGAGAGTAGTTCTGGTGCCTGCAAATGATTCAAAAGTCATTAAGACCTATAGAAATATCTCAAAATGATCAGCTACTTTGAAAGAGAAAAGTAACACCTTTATTTGATCATCAACTTGGAAACTCTTAGAGGCAATCACTGCCCCTGCATCTAACTTCCGCACCGTAAATGCTAATGACACTCCTGTTTCTTCAACACCATCCTATTACAGCCACCAAGTCTTACTGTGAAATCTTGAGTTAAGCAATAACCGTAAGAGTTGGAACAAGTCAAAGATTAAAAGAAAAAGAAATGCACCTGTAATGCTCGTTGCACTGGAGCAGCACCACGGTACAGTGGCAGCAAACTAGGATGTATATTCACTGTCCCTAAAAATAGTTAAAACATTGACTTCAAACACACAAGCCTCTTCAATGTTCCATTAATTAGCAACTTTCTACTAACCATGTAGTGGAATATTAAGGAACTTGGTAGGCAAAATATTCCCATAAGCAGCTGTAACACAAAGCTCAGGTTGCAAATCTCTTAAAGTAGACAAGAACGCTTCCTGCACACAACAAAACACAAAGAAAGATCACATCTTTCTCCAAAAAGCAAAGAGCTTGATAATGAGAGACCCAAAAGAAAAACCTTACATCTCCTGCCTTCTCAGGGGAGAAGATAAGATCAGAAGGTAAACCCTTTTCTAAAGCGTATTGCGCTACTGGAGAAGGCAACACTTTTCTCCCCCTGTCTCTTCTCGCCGGAGGCTGTGTGACAATTCCTGCAACCTAGACAACAAGATCTCATCTCACCACATTTGTCTTAAAATCTTGTTCCATTGTAAGGAAGAGACCCTTATTACCTCGAAGGAAGAGTTTGGTGCGGAAGATGCGTCGAGAAGAGCTTCGAGCACTNAGAGATAACAGTCATCTACGAATCTGCTATTCTAAAAGGCGGACCTAAGACGGAAATGGAAAGAGCACTTGACGAGCAGATGAAGAAAAGCAAGTCTGGGGCGGCATCATCAACCACTGAGCAACCCAAAGGGAATAGGTTTTACTATACTTCTATTCCTCGGATTATAAAGCACAAGGGAATTTCTGGTCAGGAGCTAACCTCTTTGAATCTTGACAAGGTAACACCACCTCTTAATCTTTTTCTTCTTTAATTTAAACCTTAAAATCCTGTGAAAGCTTAGTTGATGTTATTTCCTCTTTTTGTTTGTACAGACTCAACTTTTAGAAAGTGTATTGTCAAAGGAGTACAAAGACTCGGAAGACTTGCTTCTTGGGGAGCTACAGTTTTCATTTGTAGCATTTTTGGTATGTACTCTTAACATATGCTTATTATACATTCATACACAGTGCATATTTATGTATGGTCACACATACGAGTCCTTCAGATTTGTATTCCATTCTCAGATCATTGTGTCACATTACTGTGCAGATGGGGCAGTCTCTTGAATCCTTCATGCAATGGAAGTCCTTAGTTAGTCTTTTACTAGGCTGCACTGAAGCGGTATGTGATGGTGTATCTTTTTCTTTCTGTTCTATGCAGTTTTCTATCCTTCTCTGTTTTTGGTTATGATAGAGATAGCTGCTTTTATATGTTACTGTAATTCGAAAATTAATGCAATTTCGTATCCTTTGTGACCTTTTGCAGCCATTCCAGACTAGGAGTGAACTTTTCACAAAGGTGAGTTTCAGTCAATTTTCATTTAAAAACTATATCTGAGGATGCATATAGATATGCTTTTAAACCAATTATATTTTACTTTTATCAACTGTATGTACACTCCTAAATAGTATGCACTATGCAGGCTTCTACCAATCGTCATTCTACGAACCTAATTATTTCCTAACTTATTTTTTCATGATGTATTTATTACAGTTCATTAAAGTCATCTACCATCAACTAAAATATGGACTACAGAAAGAGAGCAGTGGTCCAGAGATGGGCGTACTTGCACTTCTTGATGATTCTTGGCTAGCTTCAGATAGCTTTCTGCATTTGCTTTGCAAGGTTAAATCTCCATCTTGCTTTACGTGTTTCCTTTGAGCGAGCATAAAAAGATTTGAGTTCGATCTTCTACTGCTTTTTGATAACAGGACTTTTTTGCATTAGTGGAAGAGGCATCTGTAGTTGATGGAGACTTATTGTCGTGGGTATGTCAAAAAACCTACATAAACAGATCACACAATGCCTACATCAGATTCATTTTCGCATAATGTGTTTTTGCAGACGAGGAAGTTCAAAGAGTTGCTTGAGAACAGATTAGGATGGGAGTTTCAGAAGAAGAGTGATGTTGATGGGATTTACTTTGACGAAGATGATGAGGTAAATGTTGAAATCATAAAAGCTTCTTTTGCTTTCTCCTTCTTTATTTTTGGTTGCTCATGGACTTTCATTAACTTTGACATGGTGTGCAGTATGCTCCTGTGGTTGAGATGTTGGATGAAAGTCCCGGATACTATTTGGCCACATAGAGGACATAGACATGTAAGCGTTCTTCGATTTTATCCAACTTTTGGGGGATCTTTTCTTGCACAGATGTTATGATATGTTAGTTTGTTGAATGTTACTCTAAGACGAGTTCACACAGTTCTTACATTGATGTAGAAAAAGGTTATGCGGAATTATTATTTCTAAGACGAGTTCACACAGTTCTTACATTGATGTAGAAAAAGGTTATGCGGAATTATTATTTTCAGATCTTGAAGATGCCAAAGTACCGATTTACAAAAATGTCACCAACTCTTAAACCACTAGCCGCTAAAAGAATCTTCCATCTTGGGAAGAGAATGAATCATAATACACAAAGAAATGTGGCGATAATCATATGACAAAGTAACACTAAAAGGGCAAGAAATGAGCTAAACTGACATCGAGAAACAATCTTTATCTGTCCTCATAACTTCTTCAGTTTTTGACCTCTTAAGCCATTCCAAAAAGCAGTCGCGTCGATCGCTTTCTTACCAGGAAGTTGAACTTCAAGTACCTGAGTATGCAAAACACCAAATGCTAAGCATGTTAACATTTACCCTTTGGATCAACGCTGAGCGGAAAATCAAGTAATTCTATAGCCTTTTTTTTACCTCCAAAGCTGTGCCTCCTCCACAGGGAAACACCAACGAGCCTTTCTTGAAAGTTACATAATCCTGTTCACCATTCAGAACTTCTGTACGTTGGCATATTCGAGTGGTGATGATCTTAAGCTCTAGCTCGTTCTGCTGACCGCTTTTGTCATCAAGGACCAAGACTTTAGCTCGTGTTCCCGGCCATCCTGCGAATGCGCGAACCTAGAAAGCAGTTTTTACTTTTCATGTTTACGATTACAGCCTAACCGGAACAATTGAAAAGGTTTCTACCTTGTTATGTAGAATAAAAGCTTCCTGGTCAAAAGAGAGCCAAGCCTCATCAGGAGCTATCTGTGCATCATTTAAATTGATTCAAGTCCAATAATAAGCACGGTATTTGTTAATATGATTCTAATGCATAATCATACGGGAGACATGCAAAAAATACCTTTGGAGCTAAGGTAGCTTTAGAATCATCTTGGGGAACTGCTTCTGATTTTGCTGATCCATCAAATATCGATGGAAGTTCACGGATAAGAAGCTTAGACCCTGCGTAGTTTTTTCCGCATAGAATCTGTAATGTTCAAATGACACTTTTCTTGAAATGTATAAGCATAAGAGTTAATAGATCACCTTCAGAAAATAATAACGAGAGTAGTTCTGGTGCCTGCAAATGATTTAAAAGTCATTAAGACCCATTTAAATATGTGAAGATAATCAGCTACTTTGAGACAGAAAGTAAACCTTTATTTGATCATCAACTTGGAAACTCTTAGAAGCAATCACTGCCCCTGCATCTAGCTTCCGCACCGTAAATGCTAATGACACTCCTGTTTCTTCAACACCATCCTATTACAGCCACCCAAGTCTTTCTGTGAAATCTTGCGTTACACAATAACACGAAGAGTTGGAACAAGTCAAGACCAAAAGAAAAAACATGCACCTGTAATGCTCTTTGCACTGGCGCAGCACCACGGTAGAGTGGCAACAAACTAGGATGTATATTCACTGTCCCTAAAAGATAGTAAACAATTGACTTCAAACACACAAGCCTCTTCTGCAATATTAAGAAAACAATGTTCCATTAATTAGCAATTTTCTACTAACCATGTAGTGGAATATTAAGGAACTTGGTAGGCAAAATATTCCCATAAGCAGCTGTAACACAAAGCTCAGGTTGCAAATCTCTTAAAGTAGACAAGAACGCTTCCTGCACACAACAAAACACAAAGAAAGATCACATCTTTCTCCAAAAAGCAAAGAGCTTGTTTAATGAGAGACCCAAAAGAAAAACCTTACATCTCCNAGTAAACAATTGACTTCAAACACACAAGCCTCTTCTGCAATATTAAGAAAACAATGTTCCATTAATTAGCAATTTTCTACTAACCATGTAGTGGAATATTAAGGAACTTGGTAGGCAAAATATTCCCATAAGCAGCTGTAACACAAAGCTCAGGTTGCAAATCTCTTAAAGTAGACAAGAACGCTTCCTGCACACAACAAAACACAAAGAAAGATCACATCTTTCTCCAAAAAGCAAAGAGCTTGTTTAATGAGAGACCCAAAAGAAAAACCTTACATCTCCTGCCTTCTCAGGGGAGAAGATGAGGTCAGAAGGTAAACCCTTTTCTAAAGCGTATTGCGCTACTGGAGAAGGCAACACTTTTCTTCCCCTGTCTCTTCTCGCCGGAGGCTGTGTGACAATCCCTGCAACCTAGACAGCAAGATCTCATCTCACCACAGTTGTCTTAAAATCTTGTCCCATTGTAAGGAAGAGACCCTTATTACCTCGAAGGAAGAGTTTGGTGCGGAAGATGCGTCGAGAAGAGCTTCGAGCACTATCACGGAAACCTCATTTCAAAGAGATATGATTGAATTGTTAGGCAAAAACCCTAAGCACATAAGTTATGTATAGACGAAACATTGTGAAGTCTCTCTTACTTTAGGAGAGCCTAAGAAGATGAGAGGCTTCTTCTTCGGAGATGGAGCTACGGAAGAAAGAGTTGCTGAAGCGTTGACGCAGATGAAACGACGTAGCATTAGCGCTGAATTCATTATTTATCTCTGCTTCAGTGGTTTCGGAGATTTCCTTTGGGTTTTGCAAACAGAGACGAGACGGAGAAGATAAATGGCTAGTGATTACATTTTTGGACGTAGACCGTTCCCATCCGACTTGAACCAAAAGCTAATTCATAACCAAAATCAAACCGTGCCGATAAAAACAAAACATAGTCAAACCGAATTCGTGATATTAAACATTAGCCAGGGGAGGATTCCGGTTCAAATTTTGATCCAGTTTCAATTTTATTTTTCTCGAGTTTTCAGTACTTCAACATACAAAAAATCGTTACTATATTTAAATATATGTTACATTTTGATTTTTATATTTGATTGAATTTGGATATTTTCAATTTTGGTTTATTCGACTTTAGACAAAAAAAAAACAGAAAACATAACTACTTATTTTTTACAATATTTTGTGAATTTTAGCTTATATAATTATAAAATGTATTTATTAAATCATCAAATATTCGTAATACTATAAGTTTACTATGTTTTATTTAAACATTAAGATGAAAATCATTATCAACGATATAAAACTATTTTTTTACTAAAATACCAAATAAAAATTAATAACATGTATCAGAAGAAAAATTGTAAATAAAAAATTACAATTGTATTTATTTGATGAAACCATAAGAAAATAAAATTATATTTAATTTAAAATTTTAAATAAAAATCATGTCAAATTGTCAANAGTTCTGGTGCCTGCAAATGATTCAAAAGTCATTAAGACCTATAGAAATATCTCAAAATGATCAGCTACTTTGAAAGAGAAAAGTAACACCTTTATTTGATCATCAACTTGGAAACTCTTAGAGGCAATCACTGCCCCTGCATCTAACTTCCGCACCGTAAATGCTAATGACACTCCTGTTTCTTCAACACCATCCTATTACAGCCACCAAGTCTTACTGTGAAATCTTGAGTTAAGCAATAACCGTAAGAGTTGGAACAAGTCAAAGATTAAAAGAAAAAGAAATGCACCTGTAATGCTCGTTGCACTGGAGCAGCACCACGGTACAGTGGCAGCAAACTAGGATGTATATTCACTGTCCCTAAAAATAGTTAAAACATTGACTTCAAACACACAAGCCTCTTCAATGTTCCATTAATTAGCAACTTTCTACTAACCATGTAGTGGAATATTAAGGAACTTGGTAGGCAAAATATTCCCATAAGCAGCTGTAACACAAAGCTCAGGTTGCAAATCTCTTAAAGTAGACAAGAACGCTTCCTGCACACAACAAAACACAAAGAAAGATCACATCTTTCTCCAAAAAGCAAAGAGCTTGATAATGAGAGACCCAAAAGAAAAACCTTACATCTCCTGCCTTCTCAGGGGAGAAGATAAGATCAGAAGGTAAACCCTTTTCTAAAGCGTATTGCGCTACTGGAGAAGGCAACACTTTTCTCCCCCTGTCTCTTCTCGCCGGAGGCTGTGTGACAATTCCTGCAACCTAGACAACAAGATCTCATCTCACCACATTTGTCTTAAAATCTTGTTCCATTGTAAGGAAGAGACCCTTATTACCTCGAAGGAAGAGTTTGGTGCGGAAGATGCGTCGAGAAGAGCTTCGAGCACTGTCACGGAAACCTTATTTCAAAGAGATAATTGAATTGTCAGGCTAAAGCCCTAAACCCATAATTGTCAGAAAAACATTGTGAAGTCTCTCTTACTTGAGGAGAGCCTAAGAAGATGAGAGGCTTCTTCATCGGAGATGGAGTTACGGAAGAAAGAGTTGCTGAAGCGTTGACGCAGATGAAACGACGTAGCATTAGCGCTGAATTCATTATTTATCTCTGCTTCAGTGGTTTCGGAGATTTCCTTTGGGTTTTGCAAACATAGACGAGACGGAGAAGATAAATGGCTAGTGATTACATTTTTGGACGTAAACCGTTCCCATCCGAGTTGAACCAAAAGCTAATTCATAACCAAAATCAAACCGTGCCGATAAAAACAAAACATAGTCAAACCGAATTCGTGATATTAAACAGTAGCCGAGGGTTGTCCAAAAAAAAAAAAACATTAGCCAGGGGAGGATTCCAGTTCAAATTTTGATCCAGTTTCAATTTTATTTTTCTCGAGTTTTCAGTACTTCAATATACAAAAAATCGTTACTATATTTAAATATATGTTACATTTTGATTTTTATATTTGATTGAATTTGGATATTTTCAATTTTGGTTTATTCGACTTTAGACAAAAAAAAACAGAAAACATAACTACTTATTTTTTACAATATTTTGTGAATTTTAGCTTATATAATTATAAAATGTATTTATTAAATCATCAAATATTCGTAATACTATAAGTTTACTATGTTTTATTTAAACATTAAGATGAAAATCATTATCAACGATATAAAACTATTTTTTTTACTAAAATAACAAATTAAAATTAATAACATGTATCAGAAGAAAAATTGTAAATAAAAAATTACAATTGTATTTATTTGATGAAACCATAAGAAAATAAAATTATATTTAATTTAAAATTTTAAATAATAATCATGTCAAATTGNGACGAACCTTTGATGGGATCGAGCTCCAAAGCAGATACCTTGACACCAATGGCGGAATCAAGATGCTTTAAGAAGAAGATTAGCTGTTCACAAGCCGATGCAGATTATTGTCATCGCCGTCAGGCATGGCTTGATTTGGTTTGGAGAAGGTTAAATCGAAATTGGATTTGAAAGCATAGAATTGGAGACTCAAACTTGACAAACAAAGCTTCCTATCTTTTTTTTGGGCTATGAAGAAGGAGAAGAAGAAGCAAGGGAGATCACGTTCTTTAATTTGGTTAACGGCGACGTCAAGCTATTTTCCTTTCTTTTAGTTTCAATATTCTTTTTTTTCCTAATCCTAGGTGGCAATTTGATTGCTGTTAATAAGAGAGTTGAATTTGAGAGTTCAGAGTACGAGGTGAATCCAAGTTTTGTTCAAGAAAAAAACCCAAAAAGGAGATACTCAATAGCATCGATTAAATCATAATTAGCCTGATCTAAAAGATTGTATAGTAATTAATAACCCCCCTTAGTTATTATCTTTAGTTATTCTCGATTGATCTACCACAAGTTACCACCGAAGCACCCACAAAGTATTGATAGAGAAGATTACTAACACATTAAGATACTTACACAAACAAAAAATCTCCAAGACACTGAAAAAAGAACAGTTTTACCTGGTTTCTGAACTTTCTAGAGCCATGTCAAGCCGAAGTTGACGACCGAGCAAAGTTCTACCCTGAAATCCCAGCGCCTAAATTAGAAAAAGATCTGATCAGAAATCATTACTTCGACCTTTTCTCCATCAATCAAATAGCAAAAATTACTCTCACCATCTGTGCTTCTACAGGAGAAGCAAACAAAATATGGCCAAATCCCCTGAAACTGCCATCATCACGCCCCATACCAAATTTAACATCAACAACTTCGCCAGCTTCTTGGAAGAACTCCTTGCTATAAAATGGAGGACAATAATTTAAAGGTCAATGGAAGGTAGAGAAAGGTGCTATACTTACATATCTGATTTTTTGACTTGGAGCGCAAGATTGCCAGCATAAAATATTCTTGATCCTCCAGTAGTAGTAGATCTTGGTGGCTGTGGCAAATAATAATACACAAAAGTTAACTTCAAATATAGCAAACGAAAAGGAAGAGACTATAGCATTTGAATTCTGCTCAGCAGACACCATTTTTCTACATGATAGAGCATAAACAAACTAGATTAACAAACATTAAGTAATATACATTAACGATCATGGGCCCCTCCTCTTCCTCAGAATCAGAATCATCTGAGGAAGAAGAATAATCTGCCTCCATGTGCATCTTTTCATCAGATTCTTCATTCTGATTCTCTAGATTCAGTTTGGTATTGAACTCATCTGAAAGCTCTCTCTGACCTGAAGAAACAAAAGAAAAAGAAAAAACAATAGTCAAAATTAACAGCACAAAAACGTTTAATTGAGATTCTCAACAGTAAACTGCCTTATAAATAACACAATGGAAGCAATGCTTGTATAACAATGAACAGAAGTATATATCGTCACTGACTCATAGCGTCAGAGGAAATCTATTTGTGTGCAAGTCGTTGTACCTTCATTCAAAGGGTTCGTGGCTTCAATCGCAGTAGGAGCTGCTTCAGCCTGAAAAATTGAAACACAAAAAAAGTTAGTTACAAACTGTAGAAGAAACATGAGAAGGGTTCGAGACAGAGAAGAAGAATACTATGTTAGTTGATTCCATGGAGAAGATTTTAAGAAAGGAAAAGTCACTGCTTAGTTTTCTAGGTAATGGAGAGAGACGTACGAACTTGTTAGGTTTAGAGATTGAGGAACATGTAATATACCATATATATAGGGAGAAAGATTAAATAACTTTTAAAATATACAAAAGAAAGTAAAAATAATCACATATCGATAAGGAAATTTTGTGGCAAAAAACTAGATATGAATGTTGGGCCCTTGATCGATGAAAAAAAGTTGGAGTAAACCGTCTGACGGGTTTGTCAAGTGCAGTGTAGGCAGTAAGCTTATCATGGATCAATGGCCGTCGTCAGTGTGGTGCATCCTGGATTCTGAGAGACCCTCCTGGCACTGCGATTCTTCAGAGCAGAAGAGCCTATTCCTTTATTCGCTCAAAAGAGGAAGCTGGCCTCTATGCGTTGCTGTCGGCCATTGACAGCACGTGTAACCTCTGTAAAGACGATGTTATCTTTGAATCATCCTCTATTGAGATGAGAGAGGTTTTACTCTTTGCATCTCCCTTTGGGGAAAAAGTCTTTGCAACAATAGAGAAGTAACTAAAATCTGAAGTTTTTCTCCGGCGGTGAAAACTGGTTGTATTGATAAAATAAAATGTATTGACTCTAACAACTACAATATCTTGTATAACAATTTTTGTGTAACATTGTTTGGTATTGATAATTTAAATATTGAATTTTCTAATGTTTATATATCATAAACGAATGATTCGTCTTGATGGGCTTTCCTTGAACTGTTTAATATATGTATTAACAATCTGCTGAATCGTTAGATGTTTATTTATGCTACCTGGAATTAATTATGAACCCATCCATCTTGAGTTATAATCATTTTCAGGGCATATGGATGAGCTATATAGTGTAATGAATCTAATAACTACATCATATAGCGCAACATATATGTAGCCAGCTAACTTGAATATGTGTACATACACAGATAAGCAAATGATTAGTCTTTCCAATGATAATATACATACTCCTCTTAAGCTTCATCCTCAGCTTCATCCTCTTCAACTTCTTTTTCTTCTTCTAGCCGACGCATGCAAATAACCATCTTCAACCGAAGCTTCTGACCCACGATATAGTAAGGAACTAACATGAAGTCCTTCTCAGGAGTTTCCCAGCTCACTTTCTGAATCCTATTCGGCTATTCATCTCCTCTAACTCAAACGTCATTGTTGCATCTCCAAACGAGTAGGANGACCCGACTATCCGGTCCGTCTACACCCGTCTCTCGGTCCGTCTCATCCGACCAAGACTAGTCAAGATGAAGACTCATTCAACCGGAGTATTTATGAGCTTTGACCAAGTCTAGATATTTGTGGTCAATATGTATTAAATGTGTAGATACTCTCCTTTGTGTAAACCCTATTGAACCTCCACTATATATTGATAGTGAGAGCTAATGAGAAAGACACAACTTTCACAACAACACTTCTCTCATATTTCTAACACCTTAGTTATTATCTTTAGTTATTCTTGATTGATCTACCACAAGTTACCACCGAAGCACCTACAAAATATTGATAGAGAAGATTACTAACACATTAAGATACTTACATAAACAAAAAATCTCCAAGACACTGAAAAAAAAAAAACAGTTTTACCTGGTTTCTGAACTTTCTAGAGCCATGTCAAGCCGAATTTGAGGACCGAGCAAAGTTCTACCCTGAAATCCCAGCGCCTAAATTAGAAAAAGATCTGATCAGAAATCATTACTTCGACCTTTTCTCCATCAATCAAATAGCAAAAATTACTTTCACCATCTGTGCTTCTACAGGAGAAGCAAACAAAATATGGCCAAATCCCCTGAAACTGCCATCATCACGTCCCATACCAAATTTAACATCAACAACTTCGCCAGCTTCTTGGAAGAACTCCTTGCTATAAAATGGAGGACAATAATTTAAAGATCAATGGAAGGAAAACTTTCCATAAAAGTAGAGAAAGGTGCTATACTTACATATCTGATTTTTTGACTTGGAGCGCAAGATTGCCAGCAAAAAGTGTTCTTGATCCTCCAGTAGTAGTAGATCTTGGTGGCTGTGGCTGTGGCTGTGGCTGTGGCTGTGGCAAATAATAATACACAAAAGTTAACTTCAAATATATCAAACGAAAAGGAAGAGACTATAGCATTTGAATTCTGCTCAGCAGACACCATTTTTCTACATGATAGAGCATAAACAAACTATATTAACAAACATTAAGTAATATACATTAACGGGCCCCTCCTCTTCTTCAGAATCAGAATCATCTGAGGAACTATCTGAGGAAGAAGAATAATCTGCCTTCATGTGCATCTTTTCATCAGATTCTTCATTCTGATTCTCTAGATTCAGTTTGGTATTGAACTCATCCGAAAGCTCTCTCTGACCTGAAGAAACAAAAGAAAAAGAAAAAACTGTGGATTTGAGTTCAGTCAAACTCCAAAAGGGCTTCGTGTTCCACTGCCCAATAGTTTCCGCAACCTGCACGAAAGAGTCAAGCCCAAGTCTCAGCCCAAGGAAGTCACTCGAGATAATGAAACGCAGTGTTTCAGAGTGATACGCAAGTGGATGAGATGAGAGAGGTTTTAGTCTTTGCATCTCCCTTTGAGGAAAAAGTCTTTGCAACAATAGAGAAGTAACTAAAACCTGAAGTTTTTCTCCGGCGGTGAAAACTGGTTGTATTGATAAAATAAAATGTATTGACTCTAACAACTACAATATCTTGTATAACAATTTTTGTGTAACATTGTTTGGTATTGATAATTTAAATATTGAATTTTCTAATGTTTATCATAAGCGAATGATTCGTCTTGATGGGTTTTCCTTGAACTGTTTGATTTATGTATTAGCAATCTGATGAATCGTTAGATGTTTATTCATGCTACCTGGAATTAATTATGAACCCATCCATCTTGAGTTATAATCATTTTTAGGGCATATGGATGAGCTATATAGTGTAATGAATCTAATAACTACATCATATAGTGCAACATATATGTAGCCAGCTAACTTGAATATGTGTACATACACAGATAAGCAAATGATTAGTCTTTCCAATGATAATATACATACTCCTCTTCAGCTTCATCCTCAGCTTCATCCTCTTTATCCTCTTCAACTTCTTTTTCTTCTTNTGTGCTATGCAGTTCACAGTTACATACATTCCTTGTGGTTCATTGAAACACTGGAGCACAACCAATGGACCATCACTAGATTCCTGAAGGATTAAAATCTTCTCGCTTGTGGATAGCCATGCGCCACTGGAACGGCCACACATGAAACAATTCCACAAGTCCTTGTCCTTGTGGTTGGCATAGTAGTGACTGTAGAGGTCCCTTGTACACGCCAGTGTATTTGCAGTTTGGTGTAGGACAGTAGCACAGAGCGAAACCGCATTCCTTCTCATGGGCTATTTCTTTACCATAAGAGAACTTCTCGGTGCAACCATGTTTTGCGTTTGGGCAAGGAACGATGATTGCTTCTACAACTCTCTCCATGATTCTGCATCGGTAGTTACCAATGGGTAAAGCGCAGGCAGGGCATTTGCTCCTCAGTTTGAGACAGCAAGAAGAACAAGCTATGTGTCCATTGCCACACTGATGAGATGCAAAAATCCACACAGAGATTGTTATTATTACCAAAGTTGTAATGAGTAAATCAGGAGAAATTAAATGTAGCAATACCTTGTCGAACATATGAACTCAATGTGGCAGATATAAGAGTAAATTTGGGAAATTGGACTACAAGTCTATATATAAGTACATGAAAATCGAAAATGATCAATCATGTATATGTTTCTTGGAGAAAACGTTTCACAAGACTCTTCTGCTATTCGATGAAAAGGAAAAGTTTTCTTTATTAATCATGTTCTGTACATGTTAGTGAAAATTAAATATGTATATGTAAGACATGGATTTTACCTACTCATTGTTATCTTAAAAGTTCCGTAAGTATCACTTAGGGTTACAATCACACGTGCTAGTAAATGATCACATGCTTCATTTCTTTCAATTAACAGCAACGTTTTCCTCAAAATCCATAGACACTAAAGTGTAGAAAAAGGTAAGAGACAAGACCTGAAAGATAGGGTTTGTCAGTGCATGGCAGCAAACGGGACAGTCGAGAAGATCCAAATCAAACATAGTCCCAGATCGTGCCTCCGTTTCACTCTTCGTTCCTCCACCAATCTCGCCTACTTTTTCTTGTTCAACAGTGGAGGTAAGTCTTCGTTGCCTCTTTTGCTGGTGACTGCTTGGCGCTTCTCCAGTGAAGGCTTGCTCGGCGTTCATCTCTTTCACCATGCCTAACGAAACTGCGTCTTAATTTTAGGTTAGATAAGAATATGTTGGTAAACCTAATTTCCTTTCCTGCTAACGTTGTCAGATTATAGTTCCCACTTCGTTTTTGGAACTAAATACATAGATTTTACTGATGCTACATCTTACATTTGAATGTTAATTTTATACTATTAAAACAGAGTCATTCATATCACTTAAAAAAAGTTATAATGGTCCAACTAAATACGCACACTAATTACCATAAAATGTTTTTAATCTAACCAATACCACATCACAACAAAAAGTCATATACAATCTAAAACAAATCGGTTTAATTAAACAGGAATGAACCCATATAGAAAAAAAAATTATAGTAACATTTTATGTATACTCTATCGAAATAAAGTTTTTTTATCGAGTGTATTATTAAAAAATACTCATGTATGCAGGTAGTACTGAAAAGTAAAAACATAGAATAGAATCTTTGGCGGAAAATGGAGAGAAAAGTGTCAATTTTGACCCCGACAATTTCAATCGTGTCAAATACGACCCAAACAAATGGTCAGTGCCAAATACGGCATCAACTCAATTATAATTCAAAAAAACTATTCGAACTTTTTAAAATGTACCTAAATCTACATGTAACAGAAGTTAGTCAACCGTTAACAAGATAAAACGACGTCGTATTGATATACGGAGAAAAGTGTCAATTTCGACCTCAATAATTTCAGTTGTGCCAAATACGATCTGAACAAATGGTCAGTGCCAGTTACGACCTTAACTCAATTATAATTAAGAAAAAAGCTACCCTAACTTCTTAAAACATGCCTAAATCTAAATTAACTCTAACAGAAATTAGTCAACTGTTAACAAGATAAGACGACGTCGTTTTGATATATTTTTTTCAAAAAAAAATGTTCATTCCGGGACTCAAACCTGTGCCATGATACCCTTTTAAAGGGGCACACTAACAACTATATTAAAGTAACTTTTTAAAATATTATTACAAATTTGAAATTATGTAAGCTACTATTCTTCTTCGTCTTATCCAATTTAAAACTTCGATGATTGTTTTTTTTATATTTTAGTTATTGTTTAATATGTCTAATATTTTGAACAAGATATCTTAGTGAAATAAAGGTAAAGGCCTCTTAACATTTTTGAATAATATATCACAAATATATAATATTAACTTTGAAAAAAGAATTTCCACTTATGTTTTGAAAATTAAAGAAAATTTATATAAGAAAATTTTATAAATAGCTTCAAAGTTTAAGTATATTTAATATCATATAATTATAAATGTTTTATTATTTATATTTTAGTAAAATATAAGTTTATTAAAGATATGATAAGTAGAAAACATGTTAATGTATTTATATAAATCAAAACAATTATAACCGAAGTTGTAAATTGGATAAGATGAAGAAAAATAGTAATTTATATAATTTCAAATTTGTAATAATGTTTCAAAAAGTTACTTTATTCTGGTTGTTATTGTGCCCCCTTTAAAAAGGTATCACGACACGGGTTTGAATTCTTGAATGAAAATATATTAAAAAATATATCAAAACGAAGTCGTTTTATCTTGGTAGCGGTTGACTAACTTCTGTTAGAGTCAATATAGATTTGGGCACGTTCTAAGAAGTTCATGTAGTTTTTTTAATTATAATTGAGTTAAGGTCGTAATTGGCCATTTGTTCGGGTCGAATTTGGCACCACTGGAATAATTGGAGTCGAAATTGGCACTTCTCCTCGTATATCAAAACGACGTAGTTTTATTTTGTTAAGAGTTGACTAACTTCTATTGGAGTCAATGTAGATTTAGGCACATTTTAAGAAGTTCGGGTAGTTTTTTAAAATTATAATTGAGTTGACGTCGTATTTGACACTGACCATTTGTTCATGTCATATTTGACAAAACTGAAATTGTTGGGGTCGAAATTGACACTTTTCCGGAAAAAGGACATCATAGAAAATGTATGAAAAAATGATTTTGAAACATAATAACAAATAAATAGTAACACTAGTACAGTGTAGGGTCTTTTCATTTTGTTTTGTTTGTTGTCGTATCAAAAGAGAAAACTATCTCTTATATATTAAAACGTGTAAAACGTGTACAGGACATTGATGCTATTTGTTTTTTTTTCGGTCGAATTTGGCACCAGAGGAATAATTGAAGTCGAAATTGGCACTTTTTCTCGTATATCAAAACGATGTAGTTTTATTTTGTTAAGAGTTGACTAACTTCTATTGGAGTCAATGTAGACTTAGGCACATTT
This sequence comes from Brassica cretica, assembly GCA_003260655.2. Classification (NCBI taxonomy): domain Eukaryota; kingdom Viridiplantae; phylum Streptophyta; class Magnoliopsida; order Brassicales; family Brassicaceae; genus Brassica; species Brassica cretica. Next base: position 21,668,547 of record QGKV02001556.1, read on the forward strand.
TAAGAAGTTCGAGTAGTTTTTTAAAATTATAATTGAGTTGAGGTCGTATTTAACACTAACCATTTGTTCAGGTCGTATTTAGCACAACTGAAATTGTTGGGGTCGAAATTCGCACTTTTCCAAAAAACGGACATCATAGAAAATGTACGAAAAATTGATTTTGAAACACAATAACAAATAAATAGTAACACTAGTACAGTGTGGGGTCTTTTCATTTTGTTTTGTTTGTTGCCGTATCAAAAGAGAAAACCTATCTCTTATATATTAAAACGTGTAAAACGTGTACAGGACATTGATGCTATCTTTTTTTTTTCGGGTCGAATTTGGCAGCACTGGAATAATTGGAGTCGAAATTGGCACTTCTCCTCGTATATCAAAACGACATAGTTTTATTTTGTTAAGAGTTGACTAACTTTTATTGGAGTCAATGTAGATTTAAGCACATTTTAAAAAGTTCAGGTAGTTTTTAAAAATTATAATTGAGTTGAGGTCGTATTTGGCACTGACCATTTGTTCAGGTCGTATTTGGCACAACTGAAATTATTGGAGTAGAAATTGGCACTTTTCCGGAAAAAGGACATCGTAGAAAATGTATGAAAAAATGATTTTGAAACATAATAACAAATAAATAGTAACACTAGTACAGTGTAGGGTCTTTTCATTTTGTTTTGTTTGTTGTCGTATCAAAAAAGAGAAAACCTATCTCTTATATATTAAAACGTGTAAAACGTAATAAAAAGAAAATATTAATCGAAAATCATTATAATATGTGAGCTATGTGATCATTAAAATGATTTTAATAGTCTTTAAAATAAGTTAAACCAGCTAGATATATACAATAATTTTCATTAAACTAACCATAAAATTAATTAATAATCTACAAAATATTATTCATTGCTTTATAAATAAAATATATGAAACACTTAATGTTATTAAATATATTTTAAAGTTAATAATTTTAAATAATATAAATTTGATAATAATTTGTGTATCTTCTATCATTTTTGTTTAATTTTAAATTATTTTTAAAAAATAAACAATCATATTAACTATAAAATAAAAGGTTAGATTTTTCGTGTATGTTATATATTGAATTTTTTGAAACGATTAAAATTGTTAAATCTTTTAAATATCTCATATTGAAAATTTTATGATCAATGATATTTATTTTTTTATAACAAGATACAAATAATCGAAAAACAATATGAATATGAATTATCATTTAGTAGATATNAAAACAAATCGGTTTAATTAAAAAGGAATGAACCCATATAGAAATAAAAATTTATAGTGACATTTTATGTATACTCTATCGAAATAAAGTTTCTTTTTATCGAGTGTATTATTAAAAAATACTCATGTATGCAGGTAGTACTGAAAAGTAAAAACATAGAATAGAATCTTTGGCGGAAAAAAGCGAGAAAAATATCAATTTCGACCCCAACAATTTCAGTCGTGTCAAATACGATCCAAACAAATGGTTAGTGCCAAATACGGCTTCAACTCAATTATAATTCAAAAACATTATCCAACCTTTTTAAAATGTGCAACAGAAGTTAGCCAACCGTTAACAAGATAAAACGACGTCGTTTTGATATACGGAGAAAAATGTTAATTTCGCCCCAATAATTTCAGTCGTGCCAAATACGATCCGAACAAATGGTCAGTGCCAATTACGACCTTAACTCAATTATAATTAAAAAAAAACTACCCCAACTTCTTAAAACAAGCCTAAATCTACATTGACTCTAATAGAAGTTAGTCAACCGTTAACAAGATAAGACGACGTCGTTTTGATATATCTTTTTCAAAAAAAAACGTACATTCCGGGACTCAAATCCGTGCCATGATACCCTTTTAAAGGGGCACACTAACAACTACAGTGAAACCTCTATAAATTAATAATGTTGGGACTACACCAAAACTATAATTTTTTTATTAATTTATAGAGATATTAATTTATCGATATACTAATTGAACCAAAAACTCAATTTGGGACTATAAAATTATATTATTTTATAGAGATTTTTAGTGTATATTAATTTATAGAGTATTAATTTAAAGAGGTTATACTGTATATTAAATTAACTTTTTGAAATATTATTACAAATTTGAAATTATATAGACTATTATCCTTCTTCGTCTTATCCAATTTAAAACTTCGGTGATTGTTTTTTTTATATTTTAGTTATTGTTTAATATGTCTAATATTTTGAACAAGATATCTTAGTGAAATAAAAGTAAAGGCCTCTTAACATTTTTGAACAAAATATCACAAATATATAATATTAACTTTGAAAAAAAGAATTTCCACTTATGTTTAAAAATTAAAGAAAATTTATATAAGAAAATTTTATAAATAGCTTCAAAGTTTAAGTATATTTAATATCATATAATTATAAATGTTTTATTATATATATTGTAGTAAAATATAAGTTTATTAAAGATATGATAAGTAAAAAACATGTTAATTTATTTATATAAATCAAAACAATTAGAAATTGGATAAGACGAAGAAAAATAGTAATTTATATAATTTCAAATTTGTAATAATGTTTCAAAAAGTTACTTTATTCTGGTTGTTAGTGTGTCCCCTTTAAAAATGTATCACGACACGAGTTTGAATTCTGGAATGAACATATATTAAAAAAATATATCAAAACGAAATCGTTTTATCTTGGTAGCGGTTGACTAATTTCTGTTAGAGTCATATAGATTTGGGCACGTTCTAAGAAGTTCATGTAGTTTTTTAATTATAATTGAGTTAATGTCATAATTGGCCATTTGTTCGGGTCGAATTTGGCACGACTGAAATAATTAGGGTCAAAATTGGTACTTCCCCTCGTATATCAGAACGACGTAGTTTTATTTTGTTAACAGTTGACTAACTTCTATTGGAGTCAATGTAGATTTAGGCACATTTTAAGAAGTTTATGTAGTTTTTTTAAATTATAATTGAGTTGATGTCGTATTTGGCACTGACCATTTGTTCAGGTCGTATTTGGCACAACTGAAATTGTTGGGATCAAAATTGGCACTTTTACGGTAAAAGGACATGATAGAAAATGTATGAAAAAATGATTTTGAAACATAATAACAAATAAATAGTAACACTAGTACAGTGTAGGGTCTTTTCATTTTGTTTTGTTTGTTGTTGTATCAAAAGAGAAAACCTATCTCTTATATATTAAAACGTGTAAAACGTGTAAAGGACATTGATGCTATTTGTTAATGCACAAAGTTACAAAACCTATCTCTTATATATTAATAGAAAATGATGTCAAAATAAAAAGGAAATATTAATCGAAAATCATTATAATATGTGAGCTATGTGATCATTAAAATGATTTTAATTTTAATAGTTTTTAAAATAAGTTAAACCAGCTAGATATATACAATAATTTTCATTAAACTAACCATAAAATTAATTAATAATCTACAAAAATATTATTCATTGCTTTATAAATAAAATATATGAAATACTTAATGTTATTAAATATATTTTAAAATTAATAATTTTGAATAATAAAAATTTGATAATAATTTGTGTATCTTCTATCATTTTTGTTTAATTTTAAATTATTTTTAAAAAATAAACAATCATATTAACTGTGAAATAAAAAGTTAGATTTTTCGTGTATGTTATATATTGAATTTTTCAAAACGATTAAAATTGCTAAATCTTTTAAATATCTTACATTGAAAATTTTATGATCAATGATATTTATTTTTTTATAACAAGATACAAATAACCGAAAATCAATATGAGTATGAATTATCATTTAGTAGATATTTATATTAAAAATATATTTTGATATCATCTAAAATAAAATATATACCATATGAAAAATACATAAATTTTTAAATTTTATAATATACAACATACTTGAATTGATAAAAAATAAATATTTTTAACAATTTAATTTTATAAAATCAGTAAAATATATTTTACATATCTTTTTATTATAAATTTCTAAAAATTATTAAAAAAAAAAATTATTTTTTTAAAAAATTATAACACATCTCACTTCGCGCAAAATCAGGTTATTACCTAATTTCTCTAAATTAAATCCCATTATGCTCTTAGAATTTAGGCAAAATAAAATAAAAGTAAAAGCCAGACAGCAAGGAGAAAAAGCACAAGGAATACAGTATAAATATGCGTGTAGACGCCCATAGTTCATCACAGATTCACAGTTCTCACCAAATAACAAGTAAGAAAAGCGAGAGAAAAAGAGATATCGGCCATGGCAACTACTCCACAATGGATCATGATTGGAGGAGATGGTCCTGAAAGTTACAGCCAACATTCCTCGTACCAGGTATGTATGAGTTAACAAATTTAGGAAGTCAGATATGTATGTATGGATCAACAATCTCTTCGTGAATATGATTTCACAGAGAGCTTTGTTGGAAACCNAAAAACCAGACAGCAAGGACAAAAAGCACAAGGAATACAGTATAAATATGCGTGTAGACGCCCATAGTTCATCACAGATTCACAGTTCTCACCAAATAACAAGTAAGAAAAGCGAGAGAAAAAGAGATATCGGCCATGGCAACTACTCCACAATGGATCATGATTGGAGGAGATGGTCCTGAAAGTTACAGCCAACATTCCTCGTACCAGGTATGTATGAGTTAACAAATTTAGGAAGTCAGATATGTATGTATGGATCAACAATCTCTTCGTGAATATGATTTCACAGAGAGCTTTGTTGGAAACCGCAAAAGAGAAGATGAACGAGGCTATCTCAGCCAAACTCAGCCTCGACTTGATTTCTGATCGCTTCACTGTCGCGGATTTTGGTTGTGCCAGTGGACCTAAAACTTTTGTGGCGGTCCAAAACATAATAGATGCAGTAGAAGACAAGTATCGCAAGGAAACCGGACAAAACCCTGCCGAGAACATCGAGTTCCAAGTTCTCTTCAACGACTTTACCACCAACGATTTCAACACTCTCTTCCAGGCACTTCCACCTGGCAGACGCTACTATAGCGCTGGTGTTCCGGGCTCCTTCTTTGGCCGCGTTCTCCCTAAGCATAGTTTCCACATAGGAGTCATCAGTTATGCTTTCCATTTCACCTCAAAAAACCCCAAAGGGATCACCGACCGTGACTCTCCTCTTTGGAACAGAGACGTGCATTGCACTGGCTTTAATGAAGCAGTCAAGAAAGCATATCTCGATCAGTACTCGGCCGACACCAAAAATCTATTAGACGCTAGGGCTGAGGAGCTCGTCCCCGGGGGATTGATGTTGATCTTAGGATCGGGTTTAAGAGGCGGGGTTAAAATGTCCGAGACCGCTAAAGGAATTATGATGGATTTCATCGGAGCTTCTCTTAACGATCTTGCTCAACAGGTACGTTTATTGTTTTCATCTTAAACTAATTAAGTCTCACTTAATTATCTCCAAGACTATAATTACCATAATCACACGACCTAGTATATGATTAAAAACAGGGCGTCATCGAGCAAGACAAGGTTGACTCTTTTAGCACACCACTCTACGTGGCCGAAGAAGGTGAGTTGAGGCAAATCATAAAGAAGAATGGGAAGTTTACAATCGAGGCTTTTGAGGATATCATTCACCCAAACGAGGAGCTTCCCTCAGACCCCAAGATCTTGGCCGTCTCCTTTAGAGCTTCCTTTGGAGCTTTTCTATCGGCATATTTTGGAGAGGACACAATGAGTAAACTCTTTGAACTCGTCGAGGTCAAGGCACGGAAAGAGTTTTCTAAAATCCAGAATGCCAAACCCGGAATGCAGTACCTCATTGTGCTTCGCAAGAACTGATGATCCAAATATATTATTACTTTTAATAATATTTCAATATTACGTTGTGTTGTCATTGTTGTAGTTCTCCTTCTTTCATCTCATGGTGTGTTGTCTCTTGTCCTTATTTTTTTTATATCCAAATTGTGTCTTGTTTTTCTCTCTTTATCGTTGTCTTGTTGTTGCGTTTATATTCTCCATATCCTACAACTTAACAAATACATGGTTGATGTTGGAATTCTTACATTTATCTGTATCATTCACGCAAAACAAAAGGCTAACACACATTTGTGTGGACAAGCAGGGACGTGCCTTACCAAGGAAAAAAAAGAATTAAGGGCATTTACTAATCTCATATAAGTAATTCATAAAATATAATAATGAGAAATTCCGCATGATAGTTATTTTTATGTTTTTGTCACAAAAATAGCTCTCAAGTAATAAAATGACAAAAATAAGTTTTATTAAAAGGTAAAACTGTATTTTTACTCTAGGGTTAACTAATCTAGACTTAGGGTTTAGAGTTAAAGGGTGGGGTTTTGGGGTTAGATTTTCAAGTTTTTAAAAATAAAAAATAAATATTAAAATTTTCAAAATAAAATGGTTATTTTGGTCATTTTTTTTTAAATGCTATTTTTGTGACAAAAACTTAAAAATGTCTATTCGAGAGAATTGACCAAATATAATCGCATAGTTGACAAAAACAATTGCACAAACATGAACCTATAGCAGCTAATTTTTTTAAATGATTAAAGAAAGGAATGTCAAAATGGATAAAAATTAATGCTAATTCGTGACCACTGGTGAGATTTACATGAGGTGATCACCAGTCCTCCTGGATGCCTCGGCGGGCTCCCCGGCTAAGCTCTGGTGGACGGTCATTGGCGCTGGTCGGATCCTCTCGAGGCTCCGGATACTAGGGTCATCAAAAAAAAAAAAANAATATATTTTGATATTATCTAAAATAAAATATATACCATATGAAAAATACATAAATTTTTAAATTTTTATAATATACAACATACTTGAATTGATAAAAAATAAATATTTTTAACAATTTAATTTTATAAAATCAGTAAAATATATTTTACATATCTTTTATTATAAGTTTCTAAAAATTATTTAAAAATTTATTTATTTTTTAAAAAAAATTATAACATATCTCACTTCGCGCAAAAGCAGGTTATTACCTAATTTCTCTAAATTAAATCCCATTATGCTCTTAAAATTTAGGCAAAATAAAATAAAAGTAAAAACCAGACAGCAAGGACAAAAAGCACAAGGAATACAGTATAAATATGCGTGTAGACGTCCATAGTTCATCACAGATTCACAGTTCTCATCAAATAACAAGTAAGAAAAGCGAGAGAAAAAGAGATATCGGCCATGGCAACTACTCCACAATGGATCATGATTGGAGGAGATGGTCCTGAAAGTTACAGCCAACATTCCTCGTACCAGGTATGTATGATTTAACAAATTTAGGAAGTCAGATATGTATGTATGGATCAACAATCTCTTCGTAAATATGATTTCACAGAGAGCTTTGTTGGAAACCGCAAAAGAGAAGTTGAACGAGGCTATCTCAGCCAACCTCAGCCTCGACTTGATTTCTGATCGCTTCACTGTCGCGGATTTTGGTTGTGCCAGTGGACCTAACACTTTTGTGGCAGTACAAAACATAATAGATGCAGTAGAAGACAAGTATCGCAAGGAAACCGGACAAAACCCTGCCGAGAACATCGAGTTCCAAGTCCTCTTCAATGACTCTACCACCAACGATTTCAACACTCTCTTCCAGGCGCTTCCTGCGGGGAGACGCTACTATAGCGCTGGTGTTCCGGGTTCCTTCTTCGGCCGTGTCCTCCCTAAGCATAGTTTCCACATAGGAGTCATCAGTTATGCTTTCCATTTCACCTCCGAATACCCCAAAGGGATCACCGACCGTGACTCTCCTATGTGGAACAGAGACATGCATTGCACTGGCTTTAACGAAGCAGTCAAGAAAGCATATCTTGATCAGTACTCGGCCGACACCAAGAATCTATTAGACGCTAGAGCTGAGGAGCTCGTCCCCGGGGGATTGATGTTGCTTTTCGGATCGGGTCTAAGAGACGGGGTTAAGATGTCGGAGACCGCTAAAGGAATGGTGATGGATTTCATCGGAGCTTCCCTTAACGATCTTGCTCAACAGGTACATATATAATTTCATCTTAAACTAATTAATTATGTCCAGGACTACATTACACAACAACTACCATAATCTTACCATTTTTATGATTATAAAAAGGGTGCCATCAGGCAAGACAAGGTTGACTCTTTTAGCACACCACTCTACTTTGCCGAAGAAGGCGAGTTAAGGCAAATCATAAAGGAGAATGGGAAGTTCACAATTGAGGCTTTTGAGGATATCCATCATCCAAACGGGGAGTTTTCGTTAGACCCCAAGATCTTGGCCGTCTCCTTTAGAGCTTCCTTTGGAGCTTTTCTATCGTCATATTTTGGAGAGGACACAATGATGAAAGTCTTTGAACTCGTCGAGGTCAAGGCACAGAAAGAGTTTTCTAAAATCCAGAATGCCAAACCCGGAATGCAGTACCTCATCGTGCTTCGCAAGAACAGATGATCCAAATATATTATCTTTTAATAATATTTCAATATTAATTTGTGTTGTTAGGGGTGGACACTTTACCCGATATCCGAAGCCGCACCCGAACCCGATCCGAAAAACCCGAACCGAAATCTGAATCGAAGTAGCAAAATATCCGAACAGGTATTGAATTAGGAGAGATTGGATATCCGAACCCGAATGGATATCCGAAGATAACCGAACATATGTATAATTAACCATATATTTCTAGTTTACATCTCTCATTTTATATAAAATATTTATATTGATACTACACGTACTTAAAGTTCATATGATATACATAGAATTAAGGAGAAAATGATTTGCTACTCACTTAAAATGCATGTCAAACTTTTTATTTCAAGAATTAACAAAAAGTTACATGCAAAATTTAAAAACAATATTTAAATTAATGTCTTTTTTTGTTTCAAAATGTTATGTCCAAATCTATTAACCATTCAATCTATTAATACAATCTATATTGGATACATATGGATTAACAAATAAAATAAATGAATTTCTAGGATTGGGTTAAAATGGTTTGAATTCAAATAGATAATGAATTACCATAACAATTCCAATGAATATTTATAACTAATATAAACAAAATCAAATATATAAACAAAAATAACCAAACCAAATTTATAAATCATTTTTACTAAACCAAATTCATTTTTCTCCTCGTGTATCTAAATCCATTTTAGTAAACCAAATCTAACCTAAATTTTTCACACACATATATATATATATATATACACATTATGTTTAGTTGTTTTAATAAACCAAATGTAATCATATTTTCTGTCAAAATCGTAAATCAAATTTTTTCCTATCGAAACGGTAAAATCAAGTTGTTTTCTTGCCAAAACAATATCTTCAAATTTTCCTCTAAAACTGGAAAATCATGATTTCCTGCAAAAAATACAAAATAGAGTTTTTTTTGTCAAAATCACAAAACCATATTTTCTGCTAAAATCGTAATTTTTTTTGCGAAAAGCACAAATCATGTTTTTCTGTCAAAATCTAAAAATCTATTTTTTCGCCAAAATCTCCACAAAATTGCGATTTTCCACCAAAATCACAACATTATGTTTTTCCGCCAAAACTACAAAATTGTGTTTTCACATTTTGCAACAGTTGATGCAGAAAATGAGTATATGGAAGTGGAGAATAGCAGAGACATTGAAAGTCAAGAACTAGCTCTTAGTGTCACTCAACCTACCCAATCAACACAAATTGGAGCTCAGCAAGCTAGACGAGCTCCACGAGCCAGACAACCTCAACAAATCAACCGGTACTAAGAGACGCCCTACTTCTAAATGGCGTACATCAGTTGGGGTTCAAGTTTGCAGATGCTTGAGGTAGCTTATGATAAGCTGGATCCTTGCACTTTTGAAAAATCTGTAATGCGCACGTTGGATCTTTGTTTAATGTTGGAGGACCTCTCGTTTCAAGAATATGACGTTACTATGGAATATGTAATATTTATTGATTATCATATCCTCCTTCCGTTCCACAAAGATAGATTTTTAGTATTTTCACACATATTAAGAAAACACATTAAACTACAATAATAAATGTATCGTTTTCTGTAATTTTTTATTTTCAATAACTTTTAATCAATAATAATTCAATAAAGTCAATTAATTTTTTTGAAATTTACAATTTTTCATAGAAAATACAAAAATACATCTTTCTAAAACAAACTTTTTTTCTAAAAAGTCTATCATTAAAGAATGGAGGGAGTATTTAGCGTGCGATCCTTGCATCTAGTTTCTTTTATCTTAACTGAATACAGGATGTAAGTATGATTCTGATTCTGACTCAGGTTTTTATAAGTTTGGTTATGAATCTGTTCTTTCCTTGCAACATATTTTCTGTTAAGTGTGATTCTGACGTTAACAGATTTTCACTTGCAAGTTATATTATCTAAGCAAATTAAATTATCAACTTAAACATAAATTTATATAACTTTCTTATTTTAGAAAA
>QGKV02001556.1:21682625-21701666 GCA_003260655.2 Brassica cretica
AAAAAAAAAAAAAATACAATCCATGCGATGGATAGAAAAATTGGATACATATGGATTAACAAATATAATGAATAAGTGAATTTCATGGATTGAGTTAAATGGTTTGAATTCGAATAGATAATGAACAAAACCAATGAATATTTATGACTAATATAAACCAAATCAAATATATAAACAAAAATAACCAAACCAAATTTATAAATCATTTTTACTAAACCAAATTCTTTTTTTCTCCTCATGTATCTAAATCCATTTTAGTAAACCAAATCTAACCTAAATTTTTCACATATATATATATATTATGTTTAGTTGTTTTAATAAACCAGATGTAATCATATTTTATGTTAAAACCGTAAATCAAAAATTTTCCTGCCGAAACAGTAAAATCAAGTTGTTTTCTTGCGAAAACAATATCATTCAATTTTCCTCTAAAATTGGAAAATCATGATTTCATGCAAAAATCACAAAATAGCAAAATCATATTTTCTGCCAAAATCGTAATTTTTTTTGCCAAAAGCACAAATCATGTTTTTCCGTCAAAATCGTAAAATCAAATTTTTTGCCAAAATCTCCACAAAATTGCGATTTTCCACCAAAACCACAACATTATGTTTTTCCGCCATAACTACAAAATTGTGATTTCGCAATTTGCAACACTTGATGCAGAAAATGAGTATATGGAAGTGGAGAATAGCAGAGACATTGAAAGTCAAGAACAAGCTCTTAGTGTCACTCAACCTACCCAATCAACACAAATTGGAGCTCAGCAAGCTAGACGAGCTCCACGAGCTAGACAACCTCAACAAATCAACCGGTACGTAAGAAACGCCCTACTTCTAAATGGCGTATACATCAGTTGGGGGTTCAAGTTGCAGATGCTTGAGGTAGCTTATGATAAGCTGGATCCTTGCACTTTTGAAAAATCTGTAATGTGCACATTGGATCTTTGTTTAATGTTGGAGGACCTCTCTGGTTTCAAGAATATGACGTTACTATGGAATATGTAATTTTCATTGATTATCATGTATTTAGTGTGCGATCCTTGCATCTAGTTTCTTTTATCTTAACTGAATACAAGATGTAAGTATGATTCTGATTCTGACTCGGTTCTTATAAGTTTGGTTATGAATCTGTTCTTTCCTTGCAACATATTTTCTGTTAAGTGTGATTCTGACGTTAACAGATTTTCACTTGCAAGTTATATTATCTAAGCAAATTAAATTATCAACTTAAACATAAATTCATATAACTTTCTTATTTTAGAAAACATTAACAGAATATCAGAAGAGAACACATTAAAAGTTGGGCTAACCCTAGTTTAACCCATTTGTATACAAATTCCAGGTCTAAACGAGGCTCAAACTCTTGATTTAACATCCCTACTTCTCGGCGCAACAATGTTTGGCGCTTCTGCATGGAACACTGTTTTGCTCTGTTACCCCCAACTCCAACCCACATCTAAACCAACATTACAAATGGTCATTAACATCAAGGCTGATCCAGAGGGCAAGCCACCCAAACCATTGATTAGGCCATTAGGGCATCTAGTTTAACGACACATTTTTAGTTTGTTTTTTAATTAATGTNTAAGATAAATAAAATTGATAGTTTTATAGTTAGAAGAATATTTATTAGACAATTTTAGTTATAATGCCCTAAGAGAATCATGTTTGAAATTTTATAATTTTTAAAACAAAAGTATACATTTATTAATAATTGGTGATGATTTTTTTATAGAACTAAAGATTTTCTGATACCATAAGAAGTTAGAAATCCTATTGAAATACTTAATTTTTTGAAAAAATAATATTATCAAAACACACATGAAGTTTTACACAGTTTTTTCAATGAACGTGATTAAAATATTTGATAATACGGAATTTTTGAACGGTTTATAGGAAAAAATGTAAGAAAACTATATTTTTAGTGTTTTAAATTTACTAGTTCTTATAAACAGTTGATTGTATTCTACTGTTAATGAAATTTTAAGTTTAAAAAAAATAAATAAATACCATTTCATTCATCTTCCTTTTTAGAGTACTTTTATGAAGTTTTAAATTATTTTTGCATTTTAATTGGTTTATAATAGAGACATAATTTTATATTAGATAAATTTTATAGTTGGTTTATATTAGATAAATTTTATATAAAAGACATAATTTTAAAATTGGCTTAGGGCCATGTATAACATTAAAACGGCACTGCTTAACACTACAATCATAAGCAATAAAACACTAAGGTCAAAAGAGTTGCGCAAATCACATGCCAGCAAATCTGCATCTTCAAGATGAGCAATCATCATCACATCTTCCTCAGATATGAACATACTTAAATTCACTTCCAACGCAAATCTGCATCTTCAAGTGATTATCACTCAACATATAATCCGGAATAAACAGGAAGTCCTCTCTGGGCTCTTCCTGCTCTCTCAGTTTCTGGATTTTCTTCACCATCACCCCAAGCCTCAGTGTGGTATACGCATTGAGCTTAGCAAGACTGCACGAGAGGTTGCGTACTCCAAGAGACAAAGGCGCGATATGGCTCACGGTCACACAAACGCCGCCGTTCGTCCTTTTGAAAGTCTGGACCACAATCATATCACCCTCTTTCTCTTCCTGAAAAACTGCCCTACTGGTCCTAGCCAGGTTGATGCTAAATATCTGAGGGGTGTTGAACACGAACGGGATGAGGTGTTCCACGTCCCAAGAGTGCTGGAGACGAGCGTGGGCTTCGACCTCCTTGTAGTCGCCGGTGTAGCTGCAGTTCGTTACGGGGCACTGGCAACGGATGTACGGACACACCTTCTCATGTGCTTGGTCCCCATACAACGTGGTTTCCTTACACCCGTAGATGGCGTAACGACAGGGGACAGCAGATGATTCAATGACCATCTCCATGGCTCTGCATCTGATGTTCCCGATGGGTATCCTACAGACAGGGCATTGCTTATAGACTCTGGGGAGGCACGGAGAACAAGTTATATGCCCATTCACACACTGCAAACCAATAAACACCAAAGTAATTAAAGATAAAACAATTAAAGACAAAGGTAATTAAATTAAAGATAAATGTAATTAAAGATAAAGACAATTAAAGAGTAAACCTGATAGATGGGNAGAGAACACATTAAAAGTTGGGCTAACCCTAGTTTAACCCATTTGTATACAAATTCCAGGTCTAAACGAGGCTCAAACTCTTGATTTAACATCCCTACTTCTCGGCGCAACAATGTTTGGCGCTTCTGCATGGAACACTGTTTTGCTCTGTTACCCCCAACTCCAACCCACATCTAAACCAACATTACAAATGGTCATTAACATCAAGGCTGATCCAGAGGGCAAGCCACCCAAACCATTGATTAGGCCATTAGGGCATCTAGTTTAACGACACATTTTTAGTTTGTTTTTTAATTAATGTATAAGATAAATAAAATTGATAGTTTTATAGTTAGAAGAATATTTATTAGACAATTTTAGTTATAATGCCCTAAGAGAATCATGTTTGAAATTTTATAATTTTTAAAACAAAAGTATACATTTATTAATAATTGGTGATGATTTTTTTATAGAACTAAAGATTTTCTGATACCATAAGAAGTTAGAAATCCTATTGAAATACTTAATTTTTTGAAAAAATAATATTATCAAAACACACATGAAGTTTTACAAAGTTTTTTCAATGAACGTGATTAAAATATTTGATAATACGGAATTTTTGAACGGTTTTATAGAAAAAAATGTAAGAAAACTATATTTTAGTGTCTTAAATTTACTAGTTCTTATAAACAGTTGATTGTATTCTATTGTTAATGAAATTTTAAGTTTTTAAAAAATAAATAAATACCATTTCATTCATCTTCGTTTTTAGAGTACTTTTATGAATTTTTAAATTATTTTTGCATTTTAATTGGTTTATAATATTAGATAAATTTTATATAAAAGTACATAATTTTAAAATTGGCTTAGGGCCATGTATAACATTAAAACGGCACTGCTTAACACTACAATCATAAGCAATAAAACACTAAGGTCAAAAGAGTTGCGCAAATCACATGCCATCATCACATCTTCCTCAGATATGAACATACTTGAATTCACTTCCAACGCAAATCTGCATCTTCAAGTGATTATCACTCAACATATAATCCGGAATAAACAAGAAATCCTCTCTGGGCTCTTCCTGCTCTCTCAGTTTCTGGATTTTCTTCACCATCACCCCAAGCCTTAGTGTGGTATACGCATTGAGCTTAGCTAGACTGCACGAGAGGTTGCGTAATCCAAGAGACAAAGGCGCGATATGGCTCACGGTCACAGAAACACCGCCGTTCGTCCTTTTGAAAGTCTGGACCACAATCATATCACCCTCTTTCTCTTCCTGAAAAACTGCCCTACTGGTCCTAGCCAGGTTAATGCTAAATATCTGAGGGGTGTTGAACACGAACGGGATGAGGTGTTCCACGTCCCAAGAGTGCTGGAGACGAGCGTGGGCTTCGACCTCCTTGTAGCCGCCGGTGTAGCTGCAGTTCTTTACGGGGCACTGGCAACGGATGTACGGACACACCTTCTCATGTGCTTGGTCCCCATACAACGTGGTTTCCTTACACCCGTAGATGGCGTAACGACAGGGGACAGCAGATGATTCAATGACCATCTCCATGGCTCTGCATCTGATGTTCCCGATGGGTATCCTACAGACAGGGCATTGCTTATAGACTCTGGGGAGGCACGGAGAACAAGTTATATGCCCATTCACACACTGCAAACCAATAAACACCAAAGTAATTAAAGATAAAACAATTAAAGAGTAAACCTGATAGATGGGTCCCCTGAGTGGCTCTAAGCAAGTGGGACAGTCGAGAATCTCAGAGGTGTTCAGCTTAACGGGGGAGCTAGAGCTGCTGCTGCTGCCAACGTATCTTCTCGATTGAGCCTCCGCTACCGTAACGACAGCGACTACTTCGACGTCGTCTTCTTCGTCATCGGCGCTTTCGTCGCTGCAATCCTCCTCGTCATCGGCACTAACGTCGCTGAACTCGTCTTCTTCCTCCTCTTCAGGGACGGGAGGAGGAGGAGGGAACCGTGGCCTCTTCGGGGAACGGTGGTCGGGGTTTCTCGGGGGAGGAGGCATTCTCGAAAGTTACTGCTGTTGTTGAGATGATTAGCCATAGGCGCTCTCAGATAGGGTTTTATACTGGTGATTGGGATTTCTTCCCAGTTTTGGGTTAGTCCACATTCCAATGATCTCTGTCTTAGTTTGGGTCTGATTTAGAAGCTGAAGATTCGTCAACATGGAGAAGATTTTAATACCTTTTTCTAGCATATGAGTCATGTATCTATCTGTTTGTGTAATAATTTACGCTCCATTATTCTTGATGACTTTAATTTTGTTATTTTGATATAAGTAATGAAATTTTAGTCGGAAAAATGTTGAAGATCTTTTTTTAAATGTTCAAAATTATAAGGACATCTGCAATTTCTAACACTATTTTGTCAAAACCACGTAATTTCAGCATTAAAAAAATTCTTCTCCAATCACAAGATTCACAACACCAGGTTTCAAGCTAAAAAGTATTTTATAATATTATATATATTTATGTTTATTTGTCATATATTTAATTATTTATTTTATTAATAAAATAAGTGAATAATATTTTAGTGGAATGAATAACGTTTTAATGTGGTGAATAATATCATACCAAATTTGATGTGAAATTATAGTATTGCACGAAAATGATATTATTTTTAGTGTTAGATTAGAGAAAGTTTTGTGTCAAAATCACACTAATATAGAGTTGTAGTGTTGGGTTGGGAGATAGTCTAATATTTTTAATCGAACTATAAATATAAAAGCTATATTATTGGTAAAAGAAGTAAAAACTCATCTTTGAATCGGAGTGTGCGGATTTACTTAAGACGATTGTAAAACACATAGGTTTACTTAATTTAATGGTGGATTTAAATTATTTAACTCACTTTAAATGGAGTTTTCAAGTGATATCTTAAGTACATTCCGCAAATCTCAAATATTTGTGCTAATGCCCTTATTAAAATGACCCAAATACAACACTATTTATTTTCTATATAAGTCATAACTAATGGTTAGATTGGAAAATCGTAACCAAAAATTACTTAATTTAATGGGTTTTACATGTCATAAAAAGTTAAAAAAAAATCACTAAAATTTTTCTCTACAAAACAAAAATACATTTTTTTCAATCAACAAACAAATATAGATTATTGTCATTTATAGTACTAAATGAATAAAATCTATAAAATAGGTGTGTCAATAAAATATTTTATTTAAAATTAACAAAACCAATTTTTTTTTTGTTTTAATAGTAAATTTAACAATAAATAATCAAATCAAAATTTTGTAGTATACAAATAGCTATATTATTATATGTTAATCGATTGGTTTATCAATATGTCTGGTTGATTGATATAACTGGTTTATTGCAATCATAACCATATTTGAATTCTACGGTTTTTAAAATATTTTGGTTGTTGAATTTTCAATTTTTGGAATGAAATAATGTAAAATGTTCTATTCCATTCATTCCATACATTGTTTTGAGTCAAACATTCCATAAATTCTTTTACCATTTATAATGAATGCAATAAAATGTTCATTCCATCAATTCCACGAAGAAAATTAATAATTCAAAGAAAACCATTCCACTACAAATTTTATCATGAACAAATGAAATGTATTTCAATTTTCTTCATATTCCATTCCTCTTAACATTTCTTTTTATTAAACTAATTCCATTTTATGATAACCAATTACAGTCATCAGTTTGGTTTATATGGTTTCTGCTAATACCCAAACTGTTCTTTTGAAACTGTTCAGTTTTTATTTTCTTCAGAAAACAAATAATTTTCTCTCAAACAAACTTTCTCTGAAGTTGATCAATGTAGCTGGGTGCACCTTCTGTGCTACAACAACTAATCATTTTTCTTTTGTCTTCAAATAACTCCAAAAATCTATCCGAGAAATGGTACAAACACACGAAATATCTTGTTATGGTTGCAGCTAGCACATTAAAACATAAAGAATTTAAAGGAAACAGTAAAGGCCGTAACAACATTCACTATTCAGGAGTGGCGTAACCATTCTGTACCCTCGACTGCTCGGTCGGTAAATCCTTATTATCGTTCTTGGTTCCTTCAACTTTCCAAAAATCCCACACTTTGGTGTTGGGTGGAGGAGTGCCATCTCCAATTGGTGCGACTAAACCCGGTTTGCCATCATCGATTACAGCGTCTACCAAACCGTACTCTTTCGCCTCCCATGGATTCAAGAAGTAATCACGATCTGTGTCACCTTCAATCTGTACAAGGATATAAGCATTAGGTTATCATATCAAAGAAATGGGAATTTTCTAGCATTCATACCTCTGATTCGGGCTTCCCGGTGATTCTAGAGAAGATTTTGTTAAGTTTAATCTTGTGGTACATCATTTCTCTAACGCGAATGCTCATTTCCGTAGCCTATACACATTCAAGGTTTTGTTGTGTTATTAAAACATTCATTCANGAGGAGGAGGAGGGAACCGTGGCCTCTTCGGGGAACGGTGGTCGGGGTTTCTCGGGGGAGGAGGCATTCTCGAAAGTTACTGCTGTTGTTGAGATGATTAGCCATAGGCGCTCTCAGAGAGGGTTTTATACTGGTGATTGGGATTTCTTCCCAATTTTGGTTTAGTCCACATTCCAATGATCTCTGTCTTAGTTTGGGTCTGATTTAGAAGCTGAAGATTCGTCAACATGGAGAAAGATTTTAATACCTTTTTCTAGCATATGAGTCATGTATCTATCTGTTTGTGTAATAATTTACGCTCCATATTCTTTATGACTTTAATTTTGTTATTTTGATATAAGTAATGAAATTTTAGTCGGAAAAAATGTAGAAGATTTTTTTTAAATGGTCTAAATTATAAAGGCACGTGTAATTTCAGCATTAAAAAAAATTATTTTCCAACCACAATACCAATTTTTTACACTAAAAACTATTTTATAATATTATATATATTTATGTTTATTTATCATTTATTAATTATCTATTTTATTAATAAAATAAATGAATCGCGTTTTAGTAAGATAAATAGTATTTAGTGTGGTGAATAGAAATGATAATATTGTATTAACAAGGTGGGATTAGAGAAAAATTTTGTGTCAAAATCACACTAAATAGAGTTTTAGTGTTGGATTGGAAATGATCTAATATTTTTAATCTAACTATAAATATAAAAGCTATATTATTGGTAAAAGAAGTAAAAGTCATATTTGAATCGGAGTATGCGGATTTACTTAAGACGATTATAAAACACATAGGTTTGCTTAATTTAATGGCGGATTTAGATTATTTAACTCACTTTAGATGGAATTTTCTAGTAATATCTTAAGTATATTCCGCAAAGCTTAAATATTCGTGCTAATACCCTTATTAAAATGACGCAAATACAATATAAGTCATAACTAATCGTTAGATCGGAAATCATAATCAAAAATTACTTAACGGGTTTTATATGACATAAAAGTAAAAAAATCACTAAAATTTTTCTCTACAAAACAAAAAAGATTTTTTTTCGATCAACAAACAAAAATAGAATATTATCATTTATAGTACTAAATGAATAACATCTATAAAATAGGTGTATCAATAAAATATTTTATTTAAAATTAACAAAACCAGAAAATTTTGTTTTAATAGTAAATTTAACAATAAAATAATCAAATCAAAATTGTGTAGTATTTGTAGTATACAAAATAGCTATATTATTATATGTTAATCGATTGGTTTATCGATATATCTGGTTGACTGATATAACTGGTTTATACGGTATTTAAAATATTTTGGGTGTAATCGAATTTTCAATTTTCGGAATGAAATAATGTGAAATGTTTTATTCCATTCATTCCATACACTATTTTGGGTCAAAGATTCCATAAAACTTTTTACCATTTATAATGAATGCATTGAAATGCTCATTCCATCAATTCCACTAAAAATAATAATTCAAAGAAAACCATTCCATTACAAATTTTATCATGAACAAATGAAATGTATTTCAATTTTCTTCATATTCCATTCCTCTTAACATTTCTTTTTATTAAACTAATTCCATTTTATGATAACCAATTAGTCATCAGTTTGGTTTATATGGTTTCTGCTAATACCCAAACTGTTCTTTTGATACTGTTCAGTTTTTTCTTTTCTTCAGAAAACAACTAATTCTCTCTCAAACAAACTTTCTCCGAAGTTGATCAATGTAGCTGGCTACACCTTCTGTGCTACAACAACTAATCATTTTTTTTTGTCTTCAAATAACTCCAAAAATCCATCCGAGAAATGGTACAAACACACGAAATGTCTTGTTATGGTTGCAGCTAGCACATTAAAACATAAAGAATTTAAAGGAAACAGTAAAGGCGGGCAACAACATTCACTATTCAGGAGTGGCGTAACCATTCTGTACCCTCGACTGCTCGGTCGGTAAATCCTTATTATCGTTCTTGGTTCCTTCAACTTTCCAAAAATCCCACACTTTGGTGTTGGGTGGAGGAGTGCCATCTCCAATTGGTGCGACTAAACCCGGTTTGCCATCATCGATTACAGCGTCTACCAAACCGTACTCTTTCGCCTCCCATGGATTCAAGAAGTAATCACGATCTGTGTCACCTTCAATCTGTACAAGGATATAAGCATTAGGTTATCATATCAAAGAAATGGGAATTTTCTAGCATTCATACCTCTGATTCGGGCTTCCCGGTGATTCTAGAGAAGATTTTGTTAAGTTTAATCTTGTGGTACATCATTTCTCTAACGCGAATGCTCATTTCCGTAGCCTANGCCGACCAATAAATAATAAACATGATATAAGGCGGCTCGGCCGACCAATAAATAAATTAAATTACTAGTAAATAATATAGGCGGTATTTCGGCCATTATAACATGATATAAATAATAGTAGAGGCGGTATACCGACCATTATAACAGGGTATAAATGATACAAATAAATTTTACCGAATCGCAGAGTGATCGTGCTGATAACGTGTTATAAAAGAACTGGAATTTATTTGTATCGCAGGAATTTGAATAAGGGCGAAATTTTATACCCGTAGAAAGAAATAACACTGATACAGAGAGAGAATAGAAGAGAAGTGTTTTTAAGGTGTGTTCTTACAAATGATCGAAATCAATCATATATATAGAAAATAAATTTACTGTGCAAATAGTGCAGCGGAACCCACATCTTTAATTATTTCAACATTTTCGGTGGCCGCTGCTTTTGACTTTCGTAACACTTTCAGTAATATGTGACCATATTTGAACTCAAATTACTACAAAATAATAGATGAAATATTACTTTACAGTATATTAATATATAATGGTTAACTAGATGTTTAACCTTCACATGCGGGCATAATCGTTTTACAAATGTTTATATTTTATTAAAAATGTTATCGAAAATTTTAATCAAAATATATATGCTTATTATTGAGTTATTTTTTTTAACACTCACATTTTAAAAATATTTTTAAAATATCTTTTACAAATGTTTTTCTTTAATTAATGTTTAATTATAAAATGCTCTCATCTTAATTTTTAAATTTATAATAGAAAATATTATTTTCAAATAAAAACATAATACATATATATATATATATATATAAGAATTATCTTTATTTTTAAAATATGATTTTCAATAAATAAATAAATGTACCACTGTTTTGAAAATATTTAGGCACTGTTTTATGTTTTAAAATATTCATCTTTTATCTTTGCAAGTTTTCTGTATGTTTCTTTAGAACATGTAAACGTTTACTGCTTTGTATCGGTATAACATATACATGAGCTTCTGTGGTAACACATATTAGCAAAATTTACAATTGTGAAAAATATATTTTTAAACTAAATACTAATCAATTAAAATAATAAACTGTCTATGCTATCGATGATTTAATATCAAAAAAATCCAAAAAATATATAAAATTTTAATACCAAAAATATAGATATAATCCTTTTATAACATATAAGAGAAGCATCTTTTTATATAATTTTAATAAGATAATATCAAATATTTGTGTAGGTGATAGTTACCTATTTTCTTAAAACGGTTTATTATCTAATATAAATATTATTAAAACCATTGACTAAGCTAAGAATTTTTTTAATATAATAACAAATAATATGATATTAAATTTTTATATAGATGAAATATTGTAATTATCATGTTTTCAATACTGTTTATTATTAAGATATATAATAAAATATTTATGAAAAAATTATTGAATAAACCTAAAATCAAATAGTAGAAGTCCACTTGGTCCAGTGGTTTGATTAATTGTTCATTAATGATTCTACACCAGGAGGTCTGAGTTTCTATTCTCAGAAAAGGCAGAATTATGCAAATTAATGGAGAAAATGCTTACAAGAGATCTGCAGCAAGGCGCAAGAAGTACTGTCAAGCGTGGACCCTATAGGACGGTTCAGGTGATGCAGTCAGGTGTGAATCCTCATAAGACTTATAAAATAATATTTTTCTTAGTTTGTAATAGTATAATTATACATCATTAATGTTGGGGTCAAAAACGGTTACAACGAAGTTAACGTCCAAATCCCCGAAGAAGAAAAAACGTAGAAAACTTCTTCGACAAATACTTTTTCGAAATAGATTCTTCTTTATGAAAAGTTTTACGGAGGAAACGCGAGTCATCGGACAAAAGCCCGAAAAGGATCGTTGCGCAGCGACCGACCACGTGCTCCACTCGGTCGCTACGTAGCGACCGAGCTCGAACCAAAGTTTGGTCGCTACGTAGCGATCGAGTGCTCGGTCGCTACGTAGCGATCGAGTGCTCGATTGCTACGTAGCGACCAAGCTCTTCCGAAACATCGATACGACATTAGTCCATGCGTTCTCGTCTACCCTTCGATGCTATCTCCCGAAGACCGTAGCGAAACCATTTCACGATTCCCCGCCATTCTAAGTTATCGATCAAACTTTACCGTAAAAAACCGCGGAAAGTTCGTTCTTTATCGAAAGAAGCCGTAATAAACGCTTCGAGTCGGAAGACGGTCCAAAGGGACCTAAGACATGACTCGAAGCCCAACTTACAATTTCTTAACCAACAGCCCGTAAGCCGCATGATGGTTTACGCTTGGTTCACAAAGAAAGATAAATGTCAAGTTTCCGCGGATAAATACGAAATTTTGAAGATAATTACGAAGATCGGAAAAAATGGAATATCTCCATTTTTATGCAATGGCGGCTTAAGGGCAGAAGGGGAAAAGCGTAAACCGACCTTGAAGCCAGTATATAAGGAGGCATGGGGGAGGACTTTTCACAGCAAACTTAGCACTTAGAGCAATTTTAGGCAATTTTCCGTTTTTGTTATTCGAGCTGCGACTCAATTAGGTTTTTTCTTTCTTAAGGTTTTAGAACTAGGAATCTCGCCGACAGCTCTCGTAGCCCAGACACTTACCTTGTTGTAAACGCTCAAACGCAGATTCAGAATAAGAACTATCTTGCTCTCTTTTTCGATTTCTTATTTCATTACTGTTCTCGTTTCGTGTTCTGATTGCTTGGCATGTGGTATTAGCAGATATCCGGGACCTCTGGGAAATTAGGGTTTTCCAAGTTTCCTTATTTAAACGGAAATCGATAGTGCGAATTTCGGTTCCCACAGTTTGGCGCTAGAAGGAGGGGGGGGTACGGATCAATCTAACTCTCAACCACATCACGCTCAACCAGACATGTCAACTGACGACACGGATAATGTGCAGACTCCTCTTAACGGAGGCAGCGGCACTAATCTCCACACTCCCGCAGCGTACGTATCCACAGCCAACGCACCAGCCAACGCCGCGGCGCTCGAGGAGTTTAAAAAGATGTTCGCCACCTACGAAAAAAGGTCGGAAGAAGAGGATAAGCTCGTGAGCACCTTGACCAAACAAGTTGAAACTTTAACGGCAAGGACTCGAGCAATCCGCCCCCGCGGAACCACTAAAGTCCGCGGGAAAAGACTCGACTTTGCAACCCCACTAAACAGGCTTGGAGCCGTGCAGGAACGACCTTCGGGTCGAAACCCTAGCGAGAAATCTCCTGTCGAAAAGGGAAACTCCGAAAGCCCTCCGCCTCCCGCGAAGGTTTCGGAGGACAACGGAGTCGAGCAAGTCGACCTGGATCCTAGCGATGTCTCCAACAATACTGATGAGGACGTCGACAGACATCCAAGNTAGTCATCTTCCTGCGTCTTCCAAAGGCTCCCGACGGAGCCGCGACACTCACGGAAGTCGCCCAGCGAGTTGAAAGCGCCCTTAAGATTCTAGTACTGAACCTGGAATTGGGAAGATGATTTCCCTCTTGCCCTTCCGTTCCGCCCTACGAACAGCCCTGGCATGATCACGAGCGAGTTGAGCGTCTCGCGCCAGCATCTCGTCTCGCATGCGAGCAAGATCCTTTTCCGCCTTCTCCGCTTTAAAGCGATAGATCATGGCCTCTCTATGGCATGCCTCAATGGCCGATCCAAGCAAGTTCAAACCCTATAAAACCGATTGACACGTTATAAGAAAAAAAGTAATAATAATGATCGTCAGAATTCTTAAAGTTTATACCCCGTTAATGATACGAGATCCTTCCGCGACGACTTTTGGCCTCCCCGACTCGCTCGTGGCCGGAGGAGCATCAAAGCCCGACGGAAGACCAGCGAAGAAATCACCAAAGTCCGGAATAGGGACCTCGCTCGTACCGCTTCCATCACCGAAAGCAAGGTTCGGATCCCATCCTGGAAGCATGCAATCGTCCACCGAAAACTCCAGGTCGCCGAGATCACTATCTTTCCCCTTCGAAGAGTTCGGCCCCGTCGCAATCGCGGGAGCGGCGTTGGGACCTTGGTCTTCAGTTTCGGAATCACTCCTTGTTTCTCCGCCCAAAGCAGGACTAGGATGCACAAACCTCAGCGCCTTTTGAACTCTCTTCGGCGTAAAGGAAGTCTAGAAAAAAGGACCATTCCTGAGCAGATCCCTCATCGCAATAATGTCCTCAGGAAACGGAGCAAGAGGGTTGATAAAGGGACGATCGTTCGGCAACCTCCGAAATAGTGGGATACAACTCTTCTCAACAGACGCTGTGTCTACACGAACGAAGAAGAAAAACTTCCTCCACAAATTGAAGTTAGAAGCGAACCCCTTTACCACTGACATGAAGTTCCGAGGAACCAGCTTGTACGTATCCGTGTCCCTGATGATCTGTAATCTAAGAACCGCTTCGAAGTGATCAACGGTGAGAGAGAGACCATGCTCGTAGCTCAGGACCAGGATCCCTGTGAGGCGCTGGATGCTAAGAGGATTCAGTTGGCTTATCGCCACCCCGAAACGACCAACACACGGACGATGATCTCGGGGATCGGGAACCACAAACGGTAACGCACTACGAACGCCTCGTAACAAGTAAAGAAGCCCTCCGGGGGACTACTAGCGCATTCTCCTTGACGAGAAACCCTGAATTCCACCGCGTCCGAAATATGGTAGAACGACCGCATGACCTCGAGGAATTCACTAGTACTCCTAATCGACGCACCTGCATCCACAGGGCGATGGTTCATGACCGGGAACGATTTTTCTTTGGGAGGCGTGATCGAACCGTAACACGCCACCCACCATGCCTCGTTCTCGGCTGGATCTACCGAATGAGGAACAAATTCCATCTTTGGCACTCGAAGCTCTTCAGAAACGTTCGCGGGCAAGGACCCTTTCTTCAAATTCCTCTTCTTACTCGACATCTCGTGTTTTTCTTTTTCAAGAAGGAAATGATAGAGAGAAAGAGAAGGAACTTTTCAAGAAAAATCTCTCTATGAGAATGAGTAAGTGTGAAGATTGTGAAGAAATTATCTCCCTTCTTATAGGCATGAGAAACTACTATTTACTTGCGGATTTTTGGACAAGAACTTCGCCCAAATACACCAATCTCGTCCGAACTCGCCATACCGTGCATTGGAACCTCGCTAGAAATCCACGCTCCCAACGAGCTGGAGGGCTAACTGTTAGGGTCAAAAACGGTTACGACGAAGTTAACTTCCAAATCCCCGAAGAAGNAAAGTATAGTTTGCTCGTTCCAGGCCACTTCATCTGCCACATAAATAAGTCGAGCTTTCCTAGGCCGACACGTGTCACTCAATAATGAAACTCATCGTTTCATTTAAACGCTGAGTTTTGATGGGCTTTCAACATTTATCGTGTGTTGGGCTCTGGTATGTTGTTCTGTTTGGCCCGAGACGGTTGAATGAACCCTCTAACCCTAATTGCTTGATCGACGATTAGCATATCGTCTCTCCGTTCCTGCGAAGGCGACGCATGACGACGGCTACGCATGAAGTCTCTCCATTCCTCCGGAAGTTTACTGAAGAGATTTGTCTCAGAGATACATTCAGACACAAGATTTGCCAACACTGGAAAGATCTAACAAGTCTCTGATTTCGTTAGGGATCAAACCTGTGAGATTCACAGATATTAAAAGTGACTGAAGTTATAGAATTTAACATTTAGGATATATTGTCTGTAACATAGCTTGAAAGTCCATGACTTGGAGTTGTATCTCTTTGAATTGGCCTCACATTGCATCTAGCCCATTTTCAAGTTTTTGTCTCGACAAGGTTCCAGAAAGCTAAACGCGTCTCCGAGAGTATAACTTTCTTAATGTATATGAAGAAACATGGGATGAAAAAAAACAGAGGAGGAGGAGGCGTCTTAAACCTTACAAGCACAACTACAGTTGCAATGAACAAGGTAATGATCGCACTTTGCTTCATTTACTACTTTGATGGTCCTTAAACATCTTTTTGATCAATCTTGCGCTGTCTTCACATTTTTCATCTAATGTCACCCACAAAACAAGCTAAACTGCTAAAGTGATCAAGGATTGACAAAAGTTGTATGCACAGCTGTACAGTAAACAAATATGTACTCATTCCTAACTTCATAATACTCTAAAATCATGAGAGGATTGGTTGTGTCGTGTGTGTTGTGTCGTGTGTGTTGTGTGTTTATAGATAGAGATGATGTCATAGGCAATTGATGAAACATTTGACAAAGACGAAGTTTGAAAAACTACAGATCTAGCTGATCAGGTAAGTACTGAAATTTCAGACACAAGATACTGACAGACATACACACACCTTTCGTTTGTTTTTTTCAAGCTTCTTCAATCTAACTAACTCCTCAATATTCTACTGTTCTTATAGGTGGTCGATGAGATTACAGTTCGCAGGTTGGCTTTTCTTAAGTAGTCAAGTTAAAATTTGTCAAGAAAATATTACAGATGGTTTAAAACTAACTTTTGCCTGTTTTATCTCTAAAACTCAGGATGGCTACAAAAATGACGTTTCACTACAGTCAATAAAAAGAGGCACGGGTATGTAAATAGAAATGACAGTTCAAATTACTTACTTTGATCTATTAAGTTTATGAAGAATATATAATTCATTCTTATCGGTGTTAATATTATTGCAGCTTGGAATTTACTGAAGTGGATGATCTAAAAGATAGAGTTAGATATTTAGAGATCACCAAACAAATTGACAAGTTCCTATCTCATTATTCCCATCCAAACAATCTATAAAGTCCTATATCTATCACAATTCACGTGATGTCTGGTTTGCTCGACAAACTATCTCCGGCCAGACGGGCCAACAACAGCGATGACCTTCCTCTGTTTTACACTGACCAGTCCGTGGGTTTTCACAGAGGTCACAGAAACACACCTATAGTGTCTGTCACACTTGCAGAGCTTCTCACGAGTATGGAAGATGAGCAGAACGGCAAGAGTCATTCCATTCCTTCTCCTTCAAAGACTTGACTTACAGATCAAGAAGAAGTTAACCCACTTCCCTGTTGCGGGAGCTCCGATGGTGATGATATGGAGATGAACACCAAGATGCTCCTCAATGGTATCTCCTGCGAAGCCAAAGAAGGAGAGATGAATGGCCTTTCTTGGAGCAAGCGGGTCGGGAAAATCAACACTCATCGATGCNGCTATAGTCGACCGGTTGACGCGTAACCCAGGAGGTCGATAAATCGTCTACGGGCGTGTGTTACCGAGCACTTGTTCGGTGTGTGTATGAACCGAGCACCTTTTCGGTAGTGTTTTGGCCTGTTAGTGGGCAGCGAGTGTGCACCTCGCTAGGACTGTTGTGTGATCTTTGGGTACTTTAGGTACTGTGTTTGCAACGTGTTAGGATTAAATTATATTTATTCGGAGTGCTCTGTCCGGGTCCATGGACTTCGGGTTTAGTATCCCATACCTCACTGAGTGACTTCCCCGTTACTCACCCCTCATTTGCCCCTTGCAGGTGAGACAGATGAGTATATGATATTTGGACGGATTTGGTGCTACTGGACTTTTTTATTCGGATTTTTATTTGGGCTTTGGGTGAGTGTAATTGGGTATATGGGCTTTTATTATACGAGATATTGTTGGTGGCCCACTGTTCTCCTGATTGGAGGTGACGGGTGTAACAGTTCTCCGCCGAGTTCAGGCTTCCAAGCTCCCTCTCTAAAAAGAAGCAGCAAGCACGTGCTCAACCTTTGATCGACCAGCTCGGTCTGAGGAACGCAGCCACGACCGTGATTGGTGATGAGGGACATAGAGGAGTGTCGGGAGGAGAAAGAAGACGTGTCTCGATAGGGATCGACATAATACATGACCCGATTGTTCTCTTCCTCGATGAGCCAACCTCGGGGCTTGACTCTACAAGTGCTTACATGGTTGTGAAAGTGCTTCAGAGAATTGCAAAGAGTGGTGTAGCATAGTTATCATGTCTATACATCAGCCGAGCTACAGAATCTTAGGCTTGCTAGACAAGTTACTCTTCCCGTCTAGAGGGAACAAAGTTTACAGCGGCTCACCGACAGATCTCCCTCGGTTCTTCTCAGAGTACGGTCACATTATCCCCGAAAACGAGAACAAGACAGAGTTCGCACTTGACCTAATCCGTGAGCCGGAAGATTCACCGGAAGGAACAAAATCAGCTCTCTTCTTTTAAACTTGACCTAATTGTATGCCAGAAAAAAATATGATTATGTCTAGCCAGTATATATATCTCTCTTTCTAAAACGTCCGAACATTATATCTAATTGTTACAAAATCTTACAAAATACTCTGATATAAAATGCTAATACATTCTTATAATATATTGAAATTTCATTTTCTTTTAAAATCATTTTAAAAACAATGATGCAGAAATGAAAGAAAAATGTATTCATATGCTGGATGAATATTTTATTTTCCAATACCATAAAATTAGTTTAAATTTCACTAGAACATATATAGGGGTGATTGGTGATGGTTGTGAGTGCTTTATACAGCCATAATTCTCTCTATAACAAATCAAAGCAATCAAGCTTTCTTAAGAAAATCTATAGTTAGAGCCCAAAATCTTTAAAAAAATACAATTTTTTTACAATTTTATGTTTAGTGCTTTTAAATATTTGAAATAATTCTGCATTAATAAAATCTAAAGCTAGAGCTACATAATCTACATCTTAAAACTGAAAGCAAAAAATCACAGCTCCAGTAGCAACTATCACTGATATAGTTGTTTAATCACAGTTTGCAACTATCAGACTTAAATAAGAAAATACGACCATTTATTCTATGTAGCCATATTTTCTAAAGATGTCGTTTAGCAAGCTTTGGTGGTTATACGAAATGCAAATCAACAATTTGCTCAAACACACATCCACCAAAATAACTACTACTATATAATATTTTCTCTATTCCTTCTACTAATATAATATACATATCAAGTTGAATTTGTTTACATAAGGGGTTATAAAAATGCAAACAAACAATCACCTTATACACGCATAAAACGGAAACAACGTACTAAGATTTTAAAGACATGACAAAAACCACTAATTATTATTCAAACAAAGAAATTGGGGAATGTCAATGTAATACATTTTAGCTTTCTCAATGAGACTAACTTAATAAAATATACATTGAGTATTCTCTTCCCTAAAGGACGTATTTAATTTTCTCCCCAG
>QGKV02001556.1:21701765-21722350 GCA_003260655.2 Brassica cretica
TATCCAATATATATATATATATATTATTTTATAATATATAAAAACATATAATACTTAAAATAATTTATATATACGATGTTGATTCCGCTCAAGGCGCGGATTATCTTTATTGTTTCAGAAATATATTAAGGGTCGACATATTAAGATAGTTGCGTCACATATTCGGATATCTCGATAACATAGTCGGATCCTTGTTTTATTTTAAGAGAAAGAGCTAAACAAGGTCAGCAGGAGCCAATCTGACATAAAGATCTTGACCGTCAGCAAAGTAAGTCCGGATATCCTCAAGCTGTCCGGTCCAAATCACACAACCGGTCCCACCATTCCGGATATCCTCATTTGCAAACGCGGTACAATTACAATCGCTAAGGCACTTCTTCTTACATTCTTTCAGACCAATACTGCGGTCGACAATAGCCATCGTAGTTTCTGGCAACTTCATTTTCTTCATCCTGGTAAAACCATCTCCACTGCAGCTCAGCCGCGTCCTCCTTATACACCCACTTGACCAGACTCTCAGATCCCACTGCTGCTCATTCAAGGGCATGTACCCTTGGATACAGTTACACACCAGTGATGTGTTCTGGTCACAGTAAGAGTAAGACCCACAAATCTTGTACACATCGCACTGAAGGTCCACTGGAGAAGACCAGAACACGTTCCACATCCCTGATGACGGAGTCCACGTCAGTCGCTCCAAATACCCTTCGGAACTTATTGTCAATCTCGAGTAGATGCTGTTGTCGGTCATTCGGAATGTATAAGCGACCTCTTCACTATTCTGTGTGAAATTGTACACCATGTAACTCAATTTTTGGTCCTCTGGCATGCCACTAAATTGGACTCCATTCCATGGACCACTCCGATGCACTCGAAAGCCACTTCCTTTCAATAGATAAAGCTCAGGAAGCCTTCGTCTCTCGAACTTGTACGAGTAATCCCCGCTTGACGGATCATCTAAACTTCTCGATGATATAAGGAACCTGTTCAGCCCTGTTCTGAGGTCGTAACCCAGTTTCATCTCTGGAAGCAAAGTATCTGTAGGGTAATCGAAACTTTGCCACAAGAATCCACTTCCATCGTTGTTATTGGAGTCTCGCATCACGAAGTTTCCATTAGCGAGAAGCTCTGCCACCACCGGTGATCTCTCATTTCCTCTAGTTATATTCGTCGACCAAACAGATTTATTGGAGTCACCAAGGATGACAAGATTATTGCCTGAGATTTTGAGGGTTCCAATGGAGTTGGAGAGAGGGTTATCTCTGTTGGCAACCCATACATAGGTTCTGTCGGACAATTTCTTGTACCACATCCCGAGATACCAACGAGAACTTGAGGTGGTTCTGAAGAAGCCGAGCTCGAAGATATTACCGGGAGATACAAGTGTTCTGCTGCTTGAGATTGTAAGAGAGTCTGCAGACGACAAAGTGTTGATCGAAAAGGCAGGACTAAATAAAGTCAAGACGAAAAAGACAAGCAAAAAGGAGGTGTGAGAATTTTCATAGGGTTTTCTTACTCCTTTCATCTTTGTTTTTTATATTTCCTTTCGTTCCCCCTTCCCATTGTATATTTATAATCTTTTCGCGTACCGTTGTTAAGCGACTATCACGAACCTAGCAGACAAGCAAAATGTTGTGTTACATGTTCGGTGACTTTTTCATCAAATCGATTAATTCATTTCCACAAACTTGTATCATTTGTCTACATACGTTTACATCTACACGTGATTAATTTCTCACCCTGCAAACATAACATATGGTGTTCAGCAAGTATGGTGTTTGCAAGTGCACCCTTCGATACTTTCAAAGTCCGTTAGAAAACTGTTGTACTTTTTGTTCGAATTAAAATCGTGGCCCTAACAAAATCTTTTCAAATCCAGTGCCAAATTTTGACCGCGATTTTAAAATATTCTTTCCAAATAGCATCCTACATTTATGTTAATTTTAATTTTATAGGATAGTTTTTTAATAATATTCCAAAGAATTTAAAGGGTGCATTTGTGTAAAGTTATTTCTTTTTGAATTCGATTGAATTTATTTCTTTGTCTTTCCGCTTGAAAATATTATTGGTTATAATAGCAATAAACCTTATTAGTAACTATCCCATGAATTCACACTACATGATTTTATAACAATCATATTTTATATATATACCACTAAAATAAATTTAATACATCTTAATTACTATAATTCTTTTTTTTCATAAATGTTTATAAGAATCATACTTTGATGTTTTCGATTAATATTTAATATTATTTATTTATCTGATAGATTTAGTTATAGTTGATATGTTATGTTATAGTTTTTAACAGGTAAAATATTTATCAAGTGTAAGACAAATTAAACATAAACTTTGACCAACGTAAAATGAAATACAAAACAAATTATCATATTTTAATTTTAAATCACTAAAAGTAAAACTAATAAAAGAAGCCTACATAAAGATATTATTATACTTATTTTTCTAAAATTATATTTATGTAATTTTTATTTAATTATATATACTATTAAAAGTAAATAACTTTTATAAAATAACTAATGTTAAAGATATCATCAATATATGATGTTTTGTTTTAACAAAAATTAAAATTAATAAGAGCAGCCTACATAAAGATATNCCTTAGAGCCGGCCGGCCTTATCTCCATGTCTGGGATGGTTTCCTTAGTAACCTCGGATTTGGATTTTGATTATCATTCTCTGCACCTTTCTTTTGTTTCCGAGGATTCTTATCTTTTGGAACCTATTTGGTCTACCACGTTTCATACGTTGTCTAGACTCTGTAGCAACTTGACTGTGTCTCTTCTTGGACATCAAATTCGTTGGTGCTTTACAAGCTGGTTTATATATGACTTAGTCATTCTTTTTCGGGTCAGCAAATGTGTCTGGCATTTGATTAGCTAGCTTTGTAAATGTATAATCTTTGGACGTCTATTTCACATTCTTTAGTCCGAGGATCTTGCCAAGACATTGATGGTTGATTCCATTCTATTTCTTTTACCATTCTTTTACCAGCTTTATTATTTTTTTCTCCTCCTGGTCTTAAAATAATCCGTGTACCTGGCCTCAAATATAATCACCCATAGTTGGCTCAAAGTACTTTATTATTGTGGGAGAATCATATCCAACGTATATCCCCGTCCTCCTTTTGAGGTCACATCTTAGTTCTCTGTGGTGGAGCAATTAGTACATAGACAGCACATCCAAATGTCTTATGATGGGGTATGTCTGGCTCTTGACCCGTTAATAATTGTGATAGGGGATATCTATGCTCACTAAATGGCCTGATGCGTATTAACTTAGGTGCATGTAAATTTCGTGTGGCTCAAAACTGTGAATGGAAGTTTTCACCTCATAAGTTATGGTCTATCAATCAGCTATTTGTGTTTTAAAAGATTTCGGCCAATCTGTTCTTGGTATGGACATGTATCACAGAATTGTCCACACTTACCCCCATGAACATACCATAATCATTTAAACGTTTGGGACATGTATTCACTAGTATTATCTAGACATATAGTCTTTATTTATGAAAAAGGGGCTCGTATCCGTTTTACTGGTGATGGCCTAATTAGTTTCCCTTGTGTACATGCTACACACGTGAGATTCTTTGGGATAACTCTTCTTATCTTTTAATGTGTGCCTTTTGAATATCAATTTTCGCATCATGTTTGGAACAGGATGGCCAATCTGGTCGTGCCATAAAGTGTATATTTTCGTAGGCTTTTAGCCTCTATCATACTGGTCTATGCATAGTCTAGGTCAGTAGAGAATGCATGTATAGTCTTTAGAACTTATTATGGCCTTGGGCGATTTTATACATATATCTGAAGGAACTCTTTGTTTCCTTTGCCCATTGTTTCAATATGGAAACCATTCATTCTTATATCTTTAAAACTCAATAGGCTGCTCTTGCTCTTAGAGCTGGGTGAATATAAGGCATCACTGATTTCTCGATGCATACACTTAGGCAACAATATATTAGCCTAGCCATAGTCTTCTTTCAGACTGGCGATACCTACTTTAGTACTTATATTGACGTTTTTCAGTGTACTCATATAGAAAAATCATTCATTCATTTAATCTAAGCAGGCAATGTAATAGAAATAAATTCAAGGAGATAAAAATCAGAGAAAGCATACAAGCAAATGAATCACACAAGTTTGATGTCAAAATCAGATTATCAACTTGATTCGTTTAGGCAATAATAAGTCTCATATTCCATAAGATCATCTTGATCATGTTCGAACTTATTTTCACCATCTTTATAGACCAAGTGGGTTTCAGGATTCTTCCCTTTCAGACTCTCTTTGATAGAGGTCGCAAAAATGTTTGGGAGTCCTTCATATTTTAGCCCAATGGTTCCCCACTCCACATCTATGGCACACTGATTTGGTGGAGCTTTGTGGTTTTAAGGATATACCACGGCCACTACCTTGACCATGGTTCAAATTGGGTTGACACTCATAGCCTCTGCCATAGTGATTTCCACGGCCAAATGTGTTATAGTGGCCATGGCCACGTCCTTTCCACCCTCCTCAGCAAAATGGGTTCAAACCTTCGATGGGTGAGACATAACAGAGGTCGTTTGACCACTACACCATGCACCAATATTTTCTATAAACCTATAAAAACTTATATAAGTACATTAAATTACTCTCCGATTAATATCAGTATAATCCCCGATTAATATCTGTATAATCTCCGTTTAATATCCGTATAATCCTCGATTAATATCCGTATAATCTTCGATTAATTAATTTGACGCTAGGCCTTAGCCGAGCGCACGCGTTACGCCTAGCGCATTTCCGAACATGGATAATTACCAATATAGTTCAAAAAAAAATTGAAACCGAAATTATGATGAATCACAATACACACTACATCAGAAAAGACAACCATAATGTTTTCTTCATTTACATTTTTATGAGATTCGTGTTTTTTTTCGAAATAAAAAATTATACTATATATAATTATGTATTTAAATTTGTTTTGGGATCAATATTTCAAAATTTGTATAGTAATAACAAACTTAGATTCTATATACATATTAACTGAATTTAACAAAAGTATGTTAAGTTATTTAAAACAAATATAAAATTGTAAAATTTATCGATTAACAAAAGAATTTTGGAGATTAGAGTATTATTAAATAAATTTTAAAATAACATAGAAAATATATGCAAACTATATTCATTAATATCTTTTGACAAAATTAATTGTATATATGAACTATGTCAGAACAAAACAGAAGAACAACGGTGTTAAAAATTACCTAACATAAAACATAAAACTGTAAATAATATTTTAATTATTTTTTGTATTAGCCAAATATATGTAATTATATAAACGAATAATATCCGCTCTCATCTCTAGTATATGTTTATGTCGGTTCTTCTGAAAAAGTCATATGTTATGTCGCCCGCCTGAGAAATTAATCACATGTAGACTTAAAAGCAGTTGACAAATGATAAAAGTTTGTGGAAATGATTAATTGAAGGGATGGAAAAGTCCGCAGTACACCATTTTGCTTGTCTGCTAGGTTCGTGATGCTAAAGATATCTCCAAAATTTTAGGGAATGTAATTTAGGATTTAGATTTAAATATATGCAATATAGAAACAAAACTGATTTCACTGGCTTAGGTCAATCGAACGAAACATTTAACAAAATATAATAAGAACAAACAAAAAGAAAGTAGAGAGATGAAAGGTGTACGGAACATTTATCACCATTCTTACACCTCCATCTTGCTCGTCTTTGTTGTCATGATTCTATTTCATCCTGCCTTTTCGATCTATATCAACACTTTGTCGTCTGCAGACTCTCTTACAATCTCAAGCAACAGAACACTTGTATCTCCCGGTAATATCTTCGAGCTCGGCTTCTTCAGAACCAACTCAAGTTCTCGTTGGTATCTCGGGATATGGTACAAGCAATTGTCCGAGAGAACCTATGTATGGGTTGCCAACAGAGATAACCCTCTCTCCAATTCCATTGGAACCCTCAAAATTTCCGATATGAACCTCCTCCTCCTTGATCACTCTAATAAATCTGTTTGGTCGACGAATCTTACCAGAGGAAATGAGAGATCATCTCTGGTGGTGGCAGAGCTTCTCGCTAATGGAAACTTCGTGATGCGAGACTCCAATAACAACAACGCAGGTGGATTCCTGTGGCAAAGTTTCGATTACCCTACAGATACTCTGCTTCCAGAGATGAAACTGGGTTACGACCTCAAAAAGGGACTGAACAGATTCCTTACGTCGTGGAGAAGTTCAGAGGATCCCTCAAGCGGGGAAATCTCGTACAAGCTCGAAATGAGAAGGCTTCCTGAGTTTTATTTATGGAATGAGGACTTTCCAATGCATCGGAGTGGTCCATGGAATGGAATCGAATTTATTGGAATACCAGAGGACCAAAAGTCGAGTTACATGGCGTACAATTTCACAGAGAATAGTGAAGGAGTCGCTTATACATTCCGAATGACCAACAACAGCTTGTACTCGAGATTGACAGTAAGTTCAGAAGGGAATTTTGAGCGACTGACGTGGAATCCGTTATTAGGGATGTGGAACGTGTTCTGGTCTTCTCCAGTGGACGCCCAGTGCGATATGTACAGGACGTGTGGGCCTTACTCTTACTGTGACGTGAATACATCGCCGGTTTGTAACTGTATCCAAGGGTTCAATCCCTCGAATGTGCAGCTGTGGGATCTGAGAGACGGGGCAGGTGGGTGCATAAGGAGGACGCGGCTTAGCTGCAGTGGAGATGGTTTTACCAGGATGAAGAATATGAAGTTGCCAGAAACTACGATGGCGACTGTCGACCGGAGTTTTGGTCTGAAAGAATGTAAGAAGAGATGCCTTAGCGACTGTAACTGTACCGCGTTTGCAAATGTGGATATCCGGAATGGTGGGACAGGTTGTGTGTTTTGGACAGGACATCTCGAGGATATGCGGAATTACGCTGCTGACGGTCAAGATCTTTATGTCAAAGTGGCTGCGGCTGATCTCGGTTAGCTTCGGCTATATTTAAAGCTATACAAATATGCAAATCTATACAAATCTATATATATATTCAGATCCTGTTCTAATTACATAAAAGTAAGTACTAGAGATACCCATGTTTCGGTTTTCTTTATTTACTAAAACCTAAACTTTATACACTATAACAGATTAAGCCAATCGAAAATAAAATTAGATTAATTAATCAGTAATATTAATGTATACATGTTATATATATATGGAGGTTTCTAATTTTAAAAAGGTTTTCAACTGAAATGCAGAAATTAGTTGTTAAAATGGTTTTGTAAATATTTATTCAAATAATAGTAGCGCGCGTTACAACTTTTTAAAAAATATATATATATATATATATATATGTTCATATTTCTTTTCTGAATAAGTTAAAAAAAGTCGGAAATAATCGAAATAGTACTTTCACGGAAAGTGATCAAGGGAGAGTATAAAAATATAAGGAAAATTCTAAGTTCATAAAAGTAATATAAAAATATAAGAATACCTTTTCACCTTTTCCACACAGTTAAGAAGAGAAACGCGAATGGGAAAAACATAAGTTTGACTGTCGGAGTTAGTGTTCTGCTTCTTCTGATCATGTTCTGCCTCTGGAAAAGAAAACAAAAGCAAGCCAAAGCAAGTGCAACATCTATTGGTAACTATAATAACATTCATTTGTTTTTTATTTGTGCACAATTTTCATTTATTATTATTATTATTATTGTTATTATTATTTTCATTTGTTATCAAATTTACATGTAAATTTCGATTTTTATATTTTCATTGTTTCGGTGTCTGAATGGAAACAGAAAATCGACAGAGAGAACAAAACTTGCCAATGAACGGGATGATACTATCAAGCAAGAGAGAATTTTCTGGAGAGAACAAAATCGAGGAACTGGAACTTCCATTGATAGAGTTGGAAGCTGTGGTCAAAGCTACCGAAAATTTCTCCAACTGTAACAAAATTGGACAAGGTGGTTTTGGTACTGTTTACAAGGTAGAAAGTATATAACAGTGATGACATACACAGACTACCATTATACTATCGCTTAAGAAGTATGTGCTATCAGGGAATATTACTTGACGGGCAAGAAATCGCGGTAAAAAGGCTATCAAAGACGTCAGTTCAAGGGACTGATGAGTTTATGAATGAGGTGACATTAATCGCGAGGCTTCAGCATATAAACCTTGTCCAAATTCTGGGATGTTGCATTGAAGCAGATGAGAAGATGCTGATATATGAGTATTTGGAAAATTTAAGCCTCGATTCTTATCTCTTCGGTTAGAGCCTCATTATTTAAAAGCTCTATTCAACAGTTGAACGTCGATAGAAATAAGCTAGTCTGATTTGGCTGTGATCGATTTGTAGGAAAGACCCAAAGGTCTAAGCTAAATTGGAAGGAGAGATTCGACATTACCAATGGTGTTGCTCGAGGGCTCTTATATCTTCATCAAGACTCACGGTTTAGGATAATCCACAGAGATTTGAAAGTAAGTAACATTTTGCTTGATAAAAATATGATCCCAAAGATCTCGGATTTTGGGATGGCCAGGATATTTCCAAGGGATGAGACGGAAGCTAACACAATGAAGGTGGTCGGAACTTAGTAAGCAATCAAAATATCACCAACATCATCAGTATCTTTGAAAATACAA
This sequence comes from Brassica cretica, assembly GCA_003260655.2. NCBI lineage: Eukaryota > Viridiplantae > Streptophyta > Magnoliopsida > Brassicales > Brassicaceae > Brassica > Brassica cretica. Next base: position 21,710,440 of record QGKV02001556.1, read on the forward strand.
AGAGATATTGTCTTAATCCATAAAACTACAAAATTCATAACCTTGGATTTTGATATTGTTGTTACTCAGCGGCTACATGTCCCCGGAATACGCAATGAATGGGATTTTCTCCGAAAAGTCAGATGTTTTCAGTTTTGGAGTCATAGTTCTTGAAATTGTTACTGGAACAAGAAACAGAGGATTCTGCAACTTGAACTACAAAAACAATTTTCTAAGCTATGTAAGTATATGAACCAATAATTCGATCTGCTTTAGATGTTGTTATCTTAATTTTCTAAGCTATGTAAGGATTGCTCAAACACTTTAAATGCTGTTATCTTAATAAACAGGCATGGAGTAATTGGAAGGAAGGAAGAGCGCTAGAAATCGTAGATCCTGTCATCATAGATTCATTTTCATCACTGCCATCAACATTTCAACCACAAGAAGTCCTAAAATGCATCCAAATTGGTCTCTTGTGTGTTCAAGAACTTGCAGAGCACAGACCAACGATGTCGTCTGTGGTTTGGATGCTTGGAAGTGAAGCAACAGAGATTCCTCAGCCTAAACCGCCAGGTTATTGCGTTGGAGGAAGTCCTTATGAACTTGATCCTTCATCAAGTACGCAGTGCGGCGACGATGAATCCTGGACGGTGAACCAATACACCTGTTCAGTCATCGATGCCCGGTAAATAGGTAATATGAAAGCTGAGTGATTCAATCTCATATGTGAAAGAAGGAACATAAATTCTCAATAGATAAGTATGTTATTTTGATGTCAGCAGCGCTTCATCATGCTGCCACGTTGACATTTTCTTAAGTTTCTTTTTTCTCGCCATATTTTACTCTTTTTTTTTTCAAAAAAAAAATAATGTTGCGAGAGTATTAAATTATATACTAGACTTTCATCTCCGCGTCCGTACGGATTTTTTCCTTCAAATTGCTACATCGATATTTATTAGTGTTAACATATTTTATATATTTTATAGTATTGCTTTGTTGATATAGTATTGTATTTTGATAAACAAATCAAAGTGATATATTACATAAGTTATTTAATATTTGATCTATATAATCCGCATGAATAACATATATTGTATTTGTTTATATATATAGCCAATTAGAGTGAATATTAATATTTTTTGAAACCAAACACTTTTTGAAAAAATGTTAAGATGATATTTTTACAAATGAATAAGTCTAATATTTTAATGTAAAATTACTCACTTTCATTTTTTGTATTTTTATATTTCATATTTTTAAACTAAGATCATGTTATATATTAATATTATGCAATAGTTTATTGTCTAAGCATTAAAAAAATAAAAATTATTTTTTAAAATATGAATAAATCTAATATTTTAACTTGAAATTACTAAATTTCATTTTTTTTTTGTATTCTCATATTTTAAATATAGTTGGTAACTCCACATTAATATTTTTAAAACTAAGGTTATGTTATATATTAATATTGTTGGATAGTNAAAAATTTAAAAATTATTTTTAAAACCAACTACACCAGAATACTTTCCTGGAAGTCGTCTAGACGACTTATAGTATCTCAGAAGACTTAGACGACTTTCTGGGGCTATATGTTAGGAAATACGTGGTCAAATTTTGCGGTAAAACAGAATTTATAGGATCGGGAAAGAGGCACACACACAAAATTGTTAACGGAGTTCGGCCAATGTTGCCTACGTCTCCGGACCTACTACAGATCTTTTATTATTAACCAGAGAAATTTTACAAGCTCACAACTCACACCCCGATCCCAAATACACTCAGAAATTACTCGTAATTTCTTAAAGAAGTTTTTTTGTGAAATTTTTTTTTTTCTTCTTCTTCTTCTCTTCTCTCGTTCTCTCTGTGTTTTTCTTGTTTTTGGGATGTCTTTCCTCTTCACCTCAGCTTTCCTTTTATAAGCATGAAGAAAGTATTTGGTGGCTCACAATCTTTGACAAAACCAACGTCAACAATTTCAGCTCACCGTCCATGCCGTCACCGTCCATGCCGTCACCGTCCATGCCGACCAACACGTAAAACGTGTTTTAACAATCTCCCACTTGAAAACTGATTTCAATCTGTCTTCACACCTTGATCAATGTAGCAGATATTCCCAGCTTGTTACTCCAACAAGCCAACTGAGGTTACACATAACCTCAGCTTATCATACGGCACGACCTTGGTCAGCATGTCTGCCGGATTCCTACTTCCTGGGATCTTTTCAAGAACCAACATTTCATCTTCCAACGCTGATATGCTGAAATGATATCGACGATGTATGTGCTTCGTCCGAGCATGGTAAACCGGATTCTTTGCCAAATCGATGGCACTTTTACCGTCACAGTACAACACACTTTTCCCTTGGTCATGGCCTAGCTCTTCTAGAAAAGACTGTAGCCATATCATCTTTTTTGTTGCCTCCGTTACTTCAACATACTCAGCTTCACAGCTTGATAGAGATACAATTTTCTGCAACTTTGAAACCCAACAAATTGCAGTACCGCCAAAGGTGTAGACATACACGGTTGTGCTCTTCGTGCTGTCAGCGTCACCTCCATTGTCAGCATCAACATATCCCTACAATCCCGTCTTAGACTTCGTGAAACATAGCGATAAACTTGGATTTCTTTTTAGATATCTGAAAATCCACTTAACGGCTTCCCAATGTTCCTTTCCTGGATTGCTCATAAATATGCTGACGACTCCCACTGCATGTGCAATGTCTGGCCTTGTACATATCATCGCGTACATTAGGCTTCCTATAGCAGAAGCATATGGAACTTTATCCATACATGCCATCTTGTCTTCCGTCTTTGGAGACTGTTCTCTGGATAACCGAAAGTGACTTGCCAGGGGAGTACTGACTGGCTTCGCATCATCCATGTTAAATCTCTTGAGGACTTTCTTCACATACTCCTCTTGTGTTAACTTAAGACCTTCCTTGCTTCTACTGATTCTCATCCCTAAAATCTGTCTTGCTTCTCCAAGGTCTTTCATCGCAAACTCTTCTAAGAGTTTCGTCTTCAAGCTATTGATCTCGTGCAAGTCTGCTCCTACTATCAGCATGTCATCGACATATAGGAGCAATATCAAGTAGGACTCTTCAAGCGTCTTGAAGTAACAACAGTGGTCAGCTTCACACCTCAAGAAACCAACGCCTTTAATAAAGCTGTCGAACCGTTTATACCACTGTCTTGGAGCTTGTTTTAAGCCGTACAAACTCCTTTTCAGCTTGCAAACAAGGCTTTCCTTCCCTTTGATCTCAAAGCCTTCGGGTTGCTTCATATAAATTTCCTCATCCAAATCACCGTGAAGAAATGCCGTCTTCACATCCATCTGTTGAAGATGCAGATCTTCTTGTGCTACCAGCCCAAGAACCGTTCTNCATGTCTGCCGGATTCTTGCTTCCTGGGATCTTCTCAAGCACCAACATTTCATCTTCCAACGCTGATCTGATGAAATGATACCGACGATGTATGTGCTTCGTCCGAGCATGGTAAACCGGATTCTTTGCCAAATCGATGGCACTTTTACTATCACAGTATAACACACCTTTCCCTTGGTCATGGCCTAGCTCTTCTAGAAAAGACTGTAGCCATATCATCTCTTTTGTTGCATCCGTTACTGCAACATACTCAGCTTCACAGCTTGATAGAGATACAATTTTCTGCAACTTTGAAACCCAACCAATTGCAGTACCGCCAAAGGTGTAGACATACCCGGTTGTGCTCTTCGTGTTGTCAACGTCACCTCCATTGTCAGCATCAACATATCCCTGCAATCCCGTCTCAGACTTCGTGAAACATAGCGATAAGCTTGGATTTCCTTTTAGGTATCTGAAAATCCACTTAACGGCTTTCCAATGTTCCTTTCCTAGATTGCTCATAAATCTGCTGACGACTCCCACTGCATGTGCAATGTCTGGCCTTGTACATATCATCGCGTACATCAGGCTTCCTATAGCAGAAGCATATGGAACTTTATCCATATATGTCATCTCGTCTTCCGTCTTTGGAGAATGTTCTCTGGATAACCGAAAGTGACTTGCCAGGGGAGTACTAACTGGCTTTGCGTCATCCATGTTAAACCTCTTGAGGACTTTCTTCACATATTCCTCTTGTGATAGCTTAAGACTTTCCTTGCTCCTACTGATTCTCATCCCTAGAATCTGTCTTGCTTCTCCAAGGTCTTTCATCGCAAACTCTTCTGAGAGTTTCGTCTTCAAGCTATTGATCTCGTGCAAGTCTGCTCCTACTATCAAGCATGTCATCGACATATAGGAGCAATATCAAGTAGGACTCTTCAAGCGTCTTGAAGTAACAACAGTGGTCAACTTCACACCTCAAGAAACCAACGCCTTTAATAAAGCTGTCGAACCGTTTATACCACTGTCTTGGAGCTTGTTTTAAGCCGTACAAACTCCTTTTCAGCTTGCAAATAAGGCTTTCCTTCCCTTTGATCTCAAAGCCTTCGGGTTGCTTCATATAAATTTTCTCATCCAAATCACCGTGAAGAAATGCCGTCTTCACATCCATCTGTTGAAGATGCAGATCTTCTTGTGCTACCAGCCCAAGAACCGTTCTGATGGTCACCATCTTGACTACAGGAGAGAAGATTTCGGTGTAGTCAACGCTTTCTTTTTGTTGGAATCCCTTCACAACAAGCCTCGCTTTATAGCGCTNTGCGCATCAACTTTTCTGTCTCATAGTTTGAGTCGGTTGCCATGTTTCCATCAGGTAAATAGTCATTCAGCATTTGGCACACCGAATCCACACATTTTTCACTCATATTATAATCTGCCTTAGTTTGCAAGACTCGAGCAGCTAAGGATAACTGCGAGTGACCTTCACGACAACCATCATACAAGGGATTTTTTGCTCCTTCTAACAAATCATAAAACTTTTTTGAATGGTTGCATGCATCGTCTACTACATTCTGGTAACTACCATCCGGGTAACTACCACCCTGGTGATAATTGTCAGAACTCACATTATCACGAAAAGCATCATTTACCATATCAACATATATATCTTCAGTACCAACTTCTTCATTACCACTTAAATGTGTCGGGTCAACATGACTCGTTCCTAATGCCATATCAATTTCTTCTCCATGATTATACCAAACATAATAATCTTGCATGAATCCTCTACTATATATATGTTTCCAAATTTTTGACCCCGGAAGAAATTTATCGTTTTTGCAAACACTACATGGACAGAAAAATTTACCCCCGTTGCTTTGCGTGAGACGCTGACTATTGGCAAATGTCATGAATTGATCCACCCCTGCTACGAATTCTTCCGAGAAATTTCCCGTCCGTTCATCGATCCTCTTGTACATCCAATCTCGAAAATTAGCATTGTTGTTATTTCCCGACATTGTAACACTTCAAACAATCTTTCTTTTTTTTGTCTTTCACGATTTTGTTTTTTTTTTGAAATTTGTTTCTATGGTTTATCGTCATAAATGTGGGGAGACACCGTCTGTATTATATTGTAAATTGTCTGACTTATTAGCGACTAAAGACTGACTAAACAAAATATTAGGTACAACGACCAAAAATGTAAAAAACGTGCTATGTACCGGTTTTAACCGATTGATTAGCGACGAAATAATGACCACAAACGCATAGTCGTTAATCAGTCGCTATTTACCGACTATAGTGCGACTGTACATTTCCGACATGGTATTAGTCGCCAGACAGTCGTTATTTAGCGACTAAACTACGACTGGTTGTTGTACATACGCATAGTCGTTAATCTAACGCTATTTACCGACTATAATGCGACTGAACATTTCCGACATGGTATTAGTCGCCAGACAGTCGTTATTTAGCGACTAAACTACGACAGGTTGTTGTAGTCGTTAATTTGCGGCTGTTCTGCGACCGTTTTTCTGCATCGCCAATTAGTCGCCTAACAGTCGTGTCATAGTCGTTATATTTTGCGACTACCTCTTCAGTCGCAACCCGTGGTCGAGAATCACGTGTTTTCTTGTAGTGTAAATCAGTGCCAAGCTTGCCACCTGAACTACTGGAAATCTCATAAAGTGAGGGCCGAAAAATTGTATAGACTTATACTGGAAGTACATGATTCTATAGCCTATACCCAAGGCCGATATTAATGGTAATTCGAGAAATTAAATTAACTGATAAAACTATAAAAATGAATGAACATGGGTGTTACACTGCTATTTTCTCTGCGAAGCCTCATCGCTCGTGTATAAGTGTCCCACCTTCCTTTAAGGTCCTCTGCATGTGTTCCTGAGTTAATATCGTTTTGAAATCAAAAGGTTTAAATATGAAGGAAATAAGTCTGGCATAGGGTGTGGTTTCTCTTAGGAGTGGACAAAAAAAAAGACCAAATCCAAACCAAACCGACCCGGATCCAAACTGCTGCAATCCAACCAAAGTACATGTCTAAACCATTTGGTTCAAAATTTATCAACCCAAATGGTTTGGTTTGGTTTAGTTAACTAAACCAAATCAAACCGAAGTGTGTTTAATTAAATTTATTAAATATATTAATAATAGTAATCTTTATTATATTTAACCATTTAACATAAACAAGTAAACATAATTTTATACATTTTACTTCTAAATGAATAGGATAAACACAATTAAAAATAAAATAAGAGAATATGAATTTCATACATTAATATCAAAACCGAAAAATTACTTATGATATTTATATTAGGTTTGAAGATAAATAACATAAAATTATTGGATTATATCTTTTACAGTTTTATTGTGGTGTTTGGTTTTACGGTTAAATATGGAAAACATAATGATTTAGTGTTAAATGATGTTTGTTCATGTTTCTGTAAATTATATTTGTCACTAAAAGAAAGCACGCCTGTTGCAAGGGAAATTTGCGGGGGAAATATTTCCTCGCAAATTCGCAATGGATCCGCAAGGGAATTGCGACGAAAAAAATTTTCCTCGCAAAACGCTCGTAAATTTGCGTCAAAATATTTTCCTCGCAAAATTGCAACCAATTTGCGAGATTTTTCCGCAAACTCACGCAAAACCGTCGCAAATTTGCGATAGAATCTGTAGTCGCAAATCCGTTACAAATTTGCAAGGCATTTGCGTGTGAATTGCAATACCATATACGTTCGTTGCAATTCCGTCGCAAAAAAAACAGATAGGTTGGTGATACACGTTTTTTATTTTGTGTAACTAATTTATGAAAGACATTTAATATCGCAAAAAAAACGGATAGGTTGGTGATACACGTTTTTTCTAAGTGTAAGTAATATTTGCAAGGGACAAATCTCTCTCGCTAATCCCTTGCAAAGGGGAATGACATTGCAATTCCGTTGCAATATCCGTCGCAATTCCCTTGCAAGTGTCTTGCAAATATTTTTCATATGTCTATATATAGCAGCTGTGAGAAGTGAGCGACCATTGGAAAAAAAAAANTTATATGCAGCATATTCAACTTACAAATTCGAGAACACTATCCTAATTTAGAAGAAAAGGATTATGAGCAGTTGAACGAACGAGATTATCCTGGGTGGTTAGAATACTATGTACGTACAATCTTTAGACTTTTAAAAATTAAAATGACTTATTTTAATATTTATATATTTTGAGCAGGTGAAAAATGGATGTCATGACAAACCAATTCTGCGATGGTTGTATGAATTTGTTGACAAACCGGTTGCTAAGATCACTACTGCTCCAATGTACTTCACTCGTGGATACACTCTTCATACGTACACACACGGTTCGAAGAGATCAACCGCAAATTTTGGAATCCAACTCAAAGGTGAAACTGACTTCTACGGTGTATTGCAACAGATCATAGAAGTCACTTACCCGGGAACCATCAACTTAAAATGTGTATTATTTAATTGTGATTGGTATGATCCAACGAGTGGCCGAGGGGTCCGAAAAAATAACCTTGGGGTCATTGATGTCAATGCAAATAGACGTTATACAAAATTCGAACCATAATTCCTTGCATCACAAGCAGATCAAGTGTGTTTTCTTCCATCTCCAAGGATTAGAGAAAGGCGTGAAAGGTGGTTATCAGTGATTAAAGTGAATCTGCGATGGCGTATAATCGTCGAAGAAATTGCCGATGTTGCTATGCAGGCCGAAAGAGTTGCTGAAATGTCCGTCCCAACCGAATTGACTGAGAATATCGTACACATCGATACAGATAACCAAGAAGCAGAAGTCATTGTTGATGATTCCACCGAAGGGTCTGTTTCAGAAGAAGACGAGTTTGATGCAGAAACTGACGAAGATGAAATCACAAATGATGAGGCTGAAAATAGAGACAATGAAAATGTATCTGAAAAAGAGTCTTATTAGACAAAATTTCACATTTATGCTGTATTGTCTTGTATTTGATTTTTTTTTTAAATATAACAAAATGCGACGGAATTGCGACGGATTTTCATGATTCGCTCACAAATTTGCGACGGATTTGCAAGGCGATCCTCGCAATTCCGTCGCAACTCTTCGACCACTAGCCAGAACCCTAAACGAATCCCTAAAGCACATTCGTTGAAATTCGCTCGCAAATTTGCAAGGGATTTGCGTCGGAGATTAGGTTAATATATAAGGACAGTTAACCCTTCTTCTCCATTAATCTCTGCCGTCAAAGGAAAAAAAAGAATCGAAAGCTCTCTGATCCCTCCTCTCTGCGTCTGAGATCTTGCATATTTACATTGTTTTAATTATCATTTCTTGTGCATATTGGTCTTTTGGAATAGCATTGACGCATGATTAGGTTGCATTTCCATGCATTAGTCCTTATCAGGTGCTGGAGAGAGTTTCATGATGAACTTTGTGCCCCAAGGAGTGTTTTGATGCCAAAATAATGAAGATGAGTCGTTGAAGGCTCCTAGCGGCCAGGCGTAGCGGCAAAAGCTGGTCGCTACNGAATCCAACTCCAAGGTGAAACTGACTTCTACGGTGTATTGCAACAGATCATAGAAGTCACTTACCCGGGAACCATCAACTTAAAATGCGTATTATTTAAGTGTGATTGGTATGATCCAACGAGTGGCCGAGGGGTCCGAAAAAATAACCTTGGGGTCATTGATGTCAATGCAAATAGACGTTATACAAAATTCGAACCATATTGCCTTGCATCACAAGCAGATCAAGTGTGTTTTCTTCCATATCCAAGGATTAGAGAAAGGCGTGAAAGGTGGTTATCAGTGATTAAAGTGAATCCGCGAGGGCGTATAATCGTCGGGGAAATTGCCGATGTCGCTATGCAAGCCGAAAGAGTTGCTGAAATGTCCGTCCCAACCGAATCGACTGAGAATATCGTACACATCGATCCAGATAACCAAGAAGCAGAAGTCATTGTTGATGATTCCACCGAAGGGTCTGTTTCAGAAGAAGACGAGTTTGATGCTGAAACTGACGAAGATGAAATCACAAATGATGAGGCTGAAAATAGAGACAATGAAAATGTATCTGAAAACGAGTCTTATTAGACAAAATTTCACATTTATGCTGTATTGTCTTGTATTTGATTTTTTTTTTTAAAAATATATAACAAAATGCGACGGATTTGCATGATTCGCTCGCAACTCCCTCACAAATTTGCGACAGATTTGCAAGGCCATCCTCGCAATTCCGTCGCAACTCTTCGACACTAGCCAAAACCCTAAACGAATCCCTCAAACACATTCGTTGCAATTCGCTCGCAAATTTGCAAGGGATTTGCAAGGGATTTGCGTCGGAGATTAACCCTTCTTCTCCATTAATCTCTACCGTCAAAGGAAAAAAAAGAATCGAAAGCTCTCCGATCCCTCCTCTCTGCGTCTCCTCTCCGCGTCTCCTCTCCGCGTCTCCTCTCCGTTCTCTCTCTCCCCGCAGCCTTACGTCTCCTGTCAAGTCTCGCCGGATTCTCCCGCCTCTCCTCTCCGCCGTATCTCTCTCTATGTGCCTCTCTTTTCGCAGCCGACGTCTCAGTCTTGCCGGACTCTCCCGCAACTCCTCCCCGCCGTATCTCCCTCTCTGTGCATGTCCTCTCCGATGTCTCAGTCTCGCCGGATCTCATTCTCTCCACTCTCTCCTCGCCGATCCACTTCGATCTAGGTCTCCTCGCCGGATCTCCTTCTCTCAACCCGTCCCTCGTCGGATCTCTCTCCTCACGGTCGCCCTCATCTGCCGTCATACTCGCCAGACTTCCACCCTCATCATCTCGAACCAGCTCTGTTTCTTTGAAAGGTTACAAATTTTAGTTTATGTTTAGGTTTAATTATCAGTTTAGGCTTTGATTATCAGTTTAGGTTATCGATTTGTGATGATTCTGTGTTTGGTTAGGGTTTTAACTATTTAGGTTTGGTTAATTTCTTTGCAGATGTCAGGAAATGATTATAGCCGCTATCTATCTNATGATCCCGAGAGCACTGGTTCTAGTGGCCTCTCTCCAGCGGAAAATAACAAGATCTATTGTGAGGTAAATTATTACGGCTCTCAATCTCAAATTTTTTAAAAGTCTTCTTTGATATTGATCATTTTCTGATTTTTTTATGCAGAACGATCCCCGCAAAAAGGGACGACTGTATGGAGTGGGTTCTCTAAATACATCTTTAGGATCTGTTCCTGCTTCGTTTCCTTCTAGCAGTACTGAAGACCCATCTTTGAAGAAGATCATCTATGACCAAGCTCAAAAGATTGAGAGCCAGGGAAATGAAATTTTGAAGCTGTACAAGATTGTTCGTCATCTCGCTAGCAAAGACCCTACCGTGGCCGACATTCTCCAGTCTGAAGCGTCTTCTGGTTCTGGTGATGATGATGAATCTGATGCTATTTAGTTTGTTTTCTATCTCTTTCAAATGACTTGAAACTTCTTTGTATGTGTTTGTGTAATGACTCTTGAATTTCTTTCTATTTCAGTAATATTTTCGTTAACTATTTAATTCTCTTCAGAATTTTATAAATACATAACCATTTATAAAATTTCAAATTCTGCAAAAAAAAACAAGTACTCGCAAATGACTTGCAAACTTGCGACGGAACAAGCCTCGCAATTTTGCAACGAAATAACACCCTTGCAAAATTGCGACGAAACTCTTAATTGCAAATTTGCGAGGAAAACAATCCTTGCAAAATTGCGACGAAATAGTTAATTGCAAATTTGTGAGGAACAACTAAACCGTTGCAAATGTTTGCGAGAAAAATCAGTTCCGTCGCAATTTTGCAAGAAACACATTTCCGTCGCAAATTTGCAAGGAATTTATCTCCGTCGCAAATTTGCGAGCGTTTTGCGAGTGATTTTCATTTGCGACGAGCGATTTGCGAAGGAACGTGGTTTCTCGCAAAACCTTCGCAATAAGCGATTTGCAAAGGAATTGCGATGCAATTTTCCCTTTCAACTGACGTGTTTTCTTGTAGTGTGTAACTTTGATTAGAGTTTTCATATACCTAAAAAACTAAATCAAATCGAACCCAAACCGAACTCATAACTATAACAGGACTGTTATGACTAACGGAGAAAAAATAAATGGAGTTGAACCAGTGGTCGAAATAACCCGATCGAACTGAACCAAACCGAATAGTGCGAAATAGAAATAGAACATAGACCGTAAAAAACTATTTGGTTCGGTTCAGTTCGATTGGGTTATTCCCACCCTTGGTTCAACTCCATTTATTTTTTCTCCCTTATAACAAGTCCGGTTACAGTGGTTGTGTCAATCCCTAAACAATCGCATTTTGGCGCCACTTCATCTTCCTACATGGCGTCCGACTCCGCCGGCGACTTCCCAAACGGCGGCAACGCAGAAACCCTAAACCTCAACTCTACAGAACTCTACTCATCAGCAGTTTCCTCCTCCGTTCCTACACCCTCCCTGAAACCACCGTTCTCTCCTCTCTCAACCCCTCAATCAAACCGAATCCCCAAAACAAACTTCACAGTCGACTTCTTCCGCTCCTCCTCCTCCGATCCCT
>QGKV02001556.1:21722358-21750231 GCA_003260655.2 Brassica cretica
AACATTGGCTTTCATAATATGGCCTTTTAACATATTAATGTTATGGACATTTAATAATTATCTTGACGAAAAACAAAGACTATAAATAATTTATTATTAATAAAATTATGAAATTATTTACAATTTGATGACTAATTCATCGCCTTTTTTATATGTTAAATTTTTCATAGAAGTTTAAAAATCATTTTATTTTCTTTAAACATGTATAACTAATTTATAGTCTTTTATGCCATAATAAGTCATAATATAATATTTCTTCATATTTTACATTAATAACCATTGTTTTTATATATCGTCTACAATTCTATAATTACGTCTATTTTTTCAATTTTTTATATGATATCGAATATTTATCGTAAATAGATGGTTTAAGATGCCAAAAAAAATTATTTACTTGGTGAATATAATACATCAAATATTACAAATACATTATTTAGTTAAATAAATAATCAAAAACCGAAAATTCAAACCGTCAGGGTCTAGTTATTTGTTATAGGAGATGCATTAAGTATAGTGTTTGTTTTATGTTAGAGTTACACTTGCATAGTTGAAATACTACAACTGAATCAGTGGTTTATGCGTTTGCCATTCATTATTTTATTTAGTGACTTCGATGTTACTGATTCTTCTTTCTATTTTTTTTGGGGATGAGATTGACGAGTATATCATTGTTTGAATGAATTGGTGGTATCAGACATTTTTTCTTTTTTTCATACTTTTGGTTTGATTTATCAACATTTATTTCAGTTTTTTATATTTATTGGAATTTTTGTTAATGGAGACAATTTTGAGTAATAATAAAGTGGTAATTAAGAAAGTAAATTAATTGAAAACATGCGGGAGGAAACAGGTTGGAAATTATACAAGCAAATAAGCAATGAGGCTTCACAGAGAAAATAGCAATGTAACACCCGCATTTTTATTCATTTTATAAAAAAAAAACTTTATAAAATGAATAAAATGACTGTTGTTACATTGCTATTTTCTCTGTGAAGTCTCATTGCTTATTTGCTTGTATAATTTCCCACCTGTTTCCTCCCGCATGTGTGCCTGAGTTGATATTTTTTTTTGTAACTCAACTTTCAACTTTCAACTTTCATTTAACCTTCTGGCTCTCCATACATAGAAATGCCATTACTAACTTTAAATTTCAACCAACTTGGCTCTACAGAATATAACTTAGGGATATTGGACATGTAAGTAAAAGTCTCCTTCGCTATCCTGTCAGCAGCCTTATTACCTCCTCTTGGACTAAACTGCACTGCAACTTCAGGTGTTTGAGACAGAAGATGAGATATAACCTGCATCGTTGGCTGAAGAATGGGCCAGACTGTCTCCTCTCCATTTAGCATCTTTGCAAGGGTCAAAGAGTCGGTTTCAAAGATCACTCTCTTGTACCCAAACCTCACCAAAGTCACAGCTGCCCATTTCAAAGCCTCCGCTTCTGTCTCAATACTCGACCCTAGCCTTTGAATCGCTCTTGCTCCCGCCCAAATTAGCTTCCCATTATTGTCTCGACAGATCCAACCAACTCCACAGTTCTCTCTGTCCTTGTGCCACGCACCATCAGTGTTATACTTGAGCCAATTTGTCGGGGGTGGCTTCCATTTCTGAATCGGATTCACACTTTGGGTCCTACTTGCAGTCTTCTTTTCAACCTCACATTTTTCACCCCTCTCCCTTTCTCTCCATTCCTCTGCGTCCTCTCTTGCTTTCTAGAGAATGCTCATCGCCTCATACTCCTTCCCTTGGAATATAAACTCATTTCTATTCTTCCATAATCTCCACAAAATCCAAGGGCCTGTGTCGGCATGAACATCCTCTTTAGGATACTCTTTCTCCACATTCAGAACATGAAACAAATTAAAGAAGAGTGAGTTATCTAAGATACCTCCTGGAGGCGTGGGAATTGAGGATAGGGCCTAGACCAGTCTCACCAACGGACATTGGAATAGAACATGGTTTATTGTTTCTGTCCCGTGAGCACATCTTAGGCACTGTCCATCTCTAGCCATGTGTTTCTTCCTCATGTTCTCCGCAACAGGTAGCGAGTTTGAGATACATTTCCACAGAAAATGATGTACCTTCGAGCTTGCTTTGGATTTCCACGCCAACTGATAAAGAAAGTCAAAGCTGAGTCGATTCATCATCGTTGGCTCACGGCGCTTCCCCACCTCATTGCACTGAACCCAATACCCTGATTTCACCGAGTAGTGGCATGTCTTGGTGTAGTTCCAAACATATACATCTTTACTCTTTGGTCCACCAATCTGTACCCTCTCGATGAGGTTTCTTTCCTGTGGTGGGAAGATTCTCTCCACTTCTTCTCTATTCCACTCACGCCCTTATTTCTGAAGAAGCTCACAAACTCTCATGTCTTTATGAACTCCTCTCCTACTATCTGCTCTGTCGCAACGCATTACTCTAGCCTCTCTTGCTGGGTTTTGTTGTATCCAATAATCCTGCCATATCTTAGCTGATTCCCCATTTCCAATCAGCATTTTTGCTCCCTGACAGAATAAAGGTTGTGCTGCGTGTATACTTCGCCAAGCATACGACGGTCTTGATCCCAGACTTGCGTTCAAAGGGTTTGATTTCGCAAAATATCGGCTCTTAAACACTCTAGCCAGTAGGGAGTCTTTTAACGTCAGCATCCTCCAAAGTTGCTTCCCCAATAAGGCTATGTTGAAAGCTTCCAGATCTCTGAAACTTAGACCACCTTCATACTTTGGTTTGCTGAGCTTGTCCCAACTTCTCCAGTGAATGCCCTTTGAGTCCTTGTTGTTTTTCCACCAAAATTCAGACATAATTGAGACGATCTTTTTGCATACTGTTTTGGGAAAAAGGAAGCAGGACATGGTATAGATAGGAAGAGCAAGCACGACTGCCTTTAACATAACTTCTTTGCCTGCTGAAGAAAGGAACCGGGTCTGCCAACCTTGCACCCTCTCACTCAATCTCTCCTTAAGATAGTTCAGAATCGATACCTTAGAGCCTCCAAAGGATTCGGGTAACCCTAGGTAGATTCCTTCACCACCTTCTTGTTCGATTCCCAACTTTTTTTTGATATCTTCTTTCTTTTCTGTCGGCAAATTCTTCCCAAATTCTTCCTTGTACCTGAGTTAATATAGTTTTGAAAACAGAAGGTTTGAATATGAAAAGTTGAAAACCGATGAACGAAATTAGGGAACTAAATAAGTCTGGCGGGTGTGGTTTCTTCGCGGTTTAAGTTCGATTTCGAACGGTTCGATTGGGTTATCATTTTCTCGGAAACCAAGGGAAGAGAACCGTAAAATCCCTAAACCATCGCATTTTGGCGCCACTTCATCTTCCTTCATGGCGTCCGGCTCCGCCGGAGCAACAGTCGCCGGCGACTTCCCAAACGACGATAACGCAGAAGCCCTAAACCTAAACTCAACCGAACTCTACTCATCTGCAGTTTCCTCCTCCGTTCCTAAACTCTCCCTGAAACCACCGTTCTCTCCTCTCTCAATCCCTCAATCAAACCGAATCCCCCAAACCAACTTCACCGTCGACTTCTTCCGCTCCTCCTCCGATCTCACCTCCGTCGCTTTCTTCCTCTCACACTTCCACTCCGACCACTACGCCGGCCTCTCCTCTTCCTGGTCCAGAGGAATCATCTTCTCCTCTCACATAACCGCACGCCTTCTCAAACAAATCCTCCAAGTCCCGTCGCAGTTCGTCTTCCCTCTACCTACGAATCAAAAAATTATCATCGATGGCTCCGAGGTTGTTCTTATCGACGCGAATCACTGCCCAGGAGCTGTACAATTCCTCTTCAAAACCAACGACGGTTCCGAAAGGTACATTCACACGGGAGATTTCAGATTCTGCGATTCGATGAGATCAGATCCGTTCCTTAATAGCTTCGTTGGCTGCGACGTCGTTTTTCTCGACACTACTTATTGCAACTCGAAGTTCGTATTCCCCACGCAGCAAGAGTCTGTTGATTATGTGATTAACGTGATAGATAAGATCGATGTAGAGTCTAAGGGAATGAATAAAAAAGTTTTGTTTCTCGTTGGTACTTATGTCGTTGGTAAAGAGAAGATTCTAATTGAGATTGCTAAGAGATGCAATAGGAAGATCTTTGTGGAGGCGAGGAAGATGTCGATTTTGAATGTCTTAGGGTGTGGAGAGAGTGGAATGTTCACTGAGGATAAGAACGAGAGCGATGTTCACGTTGTGGGATGGAATGTGTTGGGCGAGACCTGGCCGTATTTTCAACCGAATTTCGTGAAGATGAGTGAGATTATGGTTGAGAGAGGGTATGATAAGGTTGTAGGTTTTGTGCCTACAGGGTGGACTTATGAAGTGAAGAGGAATAAGTTTGCGGTGAAGGTTAAAGATTCTATGGAGATTCATCTTGTGCCGTATAGTGAGCATTCGAACTATGATGAGCTTAGGGAGTACATAAAGTTGTTGAGGCCTAAAAGAGTTATTCCTACGGTTGGTGTTGATGTCGAGAAGATGGATAGCAGGGAGGTTTATAAAATGCAGAAGCATTTTTCTGGACTTGTTGATGAAATGGCGAACAAGAAAGAGTTTTTATTGGATTTCTATCGACAGTCTGACAAGAAGAGTGAGAAAGATGACATGGATGTTAGCGAAGAAAATGATGCTCCAAGAAGTGATTCTTTGGTGACTGAAAGATTGCTGATTGAACTACGTGATTCTTTGCCTGCTTGGGTCAGTGAAGAGCAGATGGTAGATCTGATTAAGAAACATGCTGGTAACCCTGTTGATATAGTGAGTAACTTCTATGAATGCGAAGCAGAGTTTTACAAGCAATCCTCGATTTCCACATCTTCCTTGGAGAATCATGCTGTTCTTGTTGATGACGATGGAACCGACTCGCAGCCGATTTCTGCTAAGAGCACTTCGTCAGATTGTCAAGCATGTCCAAAAGGGTTTGCATTACCAAGAAAAGTTGGTTTAACAAAGGGTGTTGTTTCTCCCGGGAAAAGAAGCAAAAGCATTAGCAATAAGTCAAACAAGATGGCCAAGAAAGATCCGAAGTCGAAACTGGTTGGTCCAGGGCAGTCAACCATAACTAAATTCTTCGATAAGGTGTTGGATAGTGGATCTACTTCTGCTGGTGTTGGTTTAGAGACTGATGAATGCAATACAGATGAAAAGATGGTCCATAATGATGCTAAAGAAGCATACAAAGAAGTAACAGATCAGTTTATTGACATTATTCATGGTTCTGAGTCTTTAAGAGAGTATGTTGCTTCCATCATTGATGAGGCTAAAGGAGATATAAATAGGGCACTGGACATCTATTACAGTAAACCCAGTGATGTACCTGGTGAGCATGCAGGTGAGGGAGGAGGAGGACTCTCTAGCATATCAAAACAGTTTCCGCAATGTCCAGAAGCGTGCTCCTCCCAGGAGAAGATAAAGACGTCACAAAAATCAGGACATGCATTGAGCTTAAGTGAGCAGACATCAGCAGAAGAAATTGTGGACAATGATTATGTATCTCTACCTCCTGAAAAATATAAGCCTAAAGAGCACGGTTGGTGTGTTTATATGTCATGCATGTTATTCTTTCCCTTTATCTTGAGAGCGTGTGTTTGCAGCCAAATTTTCTGCAACCTGCCGAAGTTTTTCTTTGCGTCTACACTCGTATGTTTTTTGCTTTAGCGCAGCCTGTTGGAGTGATGGACAGCCTGCTCCGTATGTCCACCTTGTTCGGACATTTGCTTCCGTTGAAGGTGAAAAAGGCAAGATAAAAGCTATGTCAATGCTTTGCAACATGTTTAGAAGGTCGCCTGCTCTCTCTTTTTCCCCCGTTCACTCTGTTGATTAAGTTGAAGCAAGGATGATTGGCACTTGTATTTCTGTAAATTCATCCCACCAGCTTGTTGGCTCTCTCTCCAGAAGATGTGCTGCCCGCTGTTTATCTTTGCACAAATAAGATTGCNTCCTCCTCCTCCGATCCCTCCTCCGTCTCTTTCTTCCTCTCACACTTCCACTCCGACCACTACTCCGGCCTCTCCTCTTCCTGGTCCAGAGGAATCATCTTCTGCTCTCACATAACCGCACGCCTTCTCAAACAAATCCTCCAAGTCCCGTCGCAGTTCGTCTTCCCTCTACCTACGAATCAAAAAGTTATCATCGATGGCTCCGAGGTTGTTCTTATCGACGCGAATCACTGCCCAGGAGCTGTACAGTTCCTCTTCAAAACCAACGACGGTTACGAACGGTACATTCACACGGGAGATTTCAGATTCTGCGATTCGATGAGATCAGATCCGTTCCTTAGTGGCTTCGTTGGCTGCGACGGTGTTTTTCTTGACACTACTTATTGCAATCCAAAGTTCGTATTCCCCACGCAGCAAGAGTCTGTTGATTATGTGATTAGCGTGATAGATAAGATCGATGTAGAGTCTAAGGAAATGAATAAAAAAGTTTTGTTTCTTGTTGCGACTTACGTTGTTGGTAAAGAGAAGATTTTAATTGAGATTGCTAAGAGATGCAAGAAGAAGATCTTTGTGGACGCGAGGAAGATGTCGATTTTGAATGTTTTGGGGTGTGGAGAGAGTGGAATGTTCACAGAGGATAAGGAAGAGAGCCAGGTTCATGTTGTGGGATGGAATGTGTTGGGTGAGACTTGGCCGTATTTTCGTCCCAATTCCGTGAAGATGAATGAGATTATGGTTGAGAAAGGGTATGATAAGGTTGTAGGTTTTGTCCCCACGGGGTGGACTTATGAGGTGAAGAGGAATAAGTTTGCGGTGAAGGTTAAAGATTCTATGGAGATTCATCTTGTTCCGTATAGCGAGCATTCGAATTACGATGAGCTTAGGGAGTACATAAAGTTGTTGAGGCCTAAAAGAGTTATTCCTACGGTTGGTGTTGATGTCGAGAAGATGGATAGCAGGGAGGTTTATAAAATGCAGAAGCATTTTTCTGGATTGGTGGACGAAATGGCTAACAAGAAAGAGTTTTTATTGGGTTTCTATCGACAGTCTGACAAGAAGAGTGAGAAGGCTGACATGGATGTTAGCGAAGAAAATGATGCTCCAAGAAGTGATTCTTCGGTGACTGAAAAGTTGCTGATAGAACTACGTGATTCTTTGCCTGATTGGGTCAGTGAAGAGCAGATGTTAGATCTGATTAAGAAACATGCTGGTAACCCTGTAGATATAGTGAGTAACTTCTATGAATGCGAAGCAGAGTTTTACAAGCAATCCTCGATTTCCACATCTTCCTTGGAGAATCATGCTGTTCTGGTTGATGACGATGGAACCGACTCGCAGCCGATTTCTGCTAAGAGCACTTCGTCAGATTGTCAAGCCAGTCAAAAAGGTTTTGCCTTACCAAGCAAAGTTGGTTTAACAAAGGGTATCGTTTCTCCCGGGAAAAGAAGCAAAAGTATTGGCAATAAGTCAAACAAGAAGGCCAAGAAAGATTCAAAGTCGAAACCAGTTGGTCCAGGGCAGTCAACCATAACTAAGTTTTTCGATAAGGTGTTGGACAGTGGATCTAGTTCTGTTGGTGTTGGTATAGAGACTGAAGAATGCAATACAGATGAAAAGATGGTCCACAGTGATGCTAAAGAAGCAACAGATCAGTTTATTGACATTGTTCATGGTTCTGAGTCTTTAAGAGGGTATGCTGCTTCCATCATTGATGAGGCTAAAGGAGATATAAATAGGGCACTGGACATCTATTACAGTAAACCCAGTGAAATACCTGGTGAGCATTCAGGTGAGGAAGGAGGACTCTCTAGCAAATCAAATCAGTTTCCGCAATGTCCAGAAGCGTGCTCCTCCCAGGAGAACAAAAAGGCGTCTGGAAACTCAGGACGTGCATTTAACGTACGTGAGCAGACATCAGCAGAAGAAATTGTGGACAATGATTATGTATCTCTACCTCCTGAAAAATATAAGCCGAAAAAGCATGGTTGGTGTGCTATATCATGCATGTTATTCTTTCCCATTATTTTGAGAGCGTGTGTTTGCAACCATGGTTGGTGTGCTTATATCAGACATGTAGTAGGTTGTTTTAGTCAACCTGCTGCAATTTTTCTGTGCGTCCACGCTCATATGTCCTTTGTTTTAGTGCAGCTTGTTGGAGGGATGGACAGCCTGCTCCGTATATCCACCTTGTCCGGACATTTGCTTCCGTCGAAGGTGAAAAGGGCAAGATCAAAGCTATGTCTATGCTTTGCAACATGTTTAGAAGGTCGCCTGCTATCTTGTTTTCGTTTACTCTGTTCATTAAGCTGAAGCAATAATGATTGTCACTTATATTTCTGTAAAATATCCTCCTAGCAGCGTGTTGGCTCTCTCTCCAGAAGATGTGCTGCCCTCTGTTTATCTTTGCGCAAATAAGATTGCCGCTGACCATGAGAATATTGTTGGTCTAAGTCTCTTATCTTTTATTCCTTCCCTTGCTATTTAGAGAACCTTAACAAGACTCTAATGGTCATGTATCAACCGGGCAGGAGCTCAATATCGGTGGAAGTCTGATCTCTGCTGCATTGGAAGAAGCATGTGGAATAAGTCGGTCTACGATGAGGGAGATGTATAATAGATTGGGAGATCTTGGTAAACACAAATTATGCTAAAACGGGTTTTTTTTTGGTCAACTAAAACGGGGTTTAAATAATTTTCAAAATTTCCAGGGGACGTTGCTCAGCTGTGCCGACAAACGCAAAAGCTACTTGTTCCTCCACCTCCACTTCTAGTTAGAGATGTGTTTTCAACTCTACGAAAGATAAGGTATAGAACTTAACTGGTTACGTGTTCAGCATATTAGCTATTGACTAAGGATATGCTATATCTCTATGAAGACGACAATTGAGAATGTTAAATGTCCTTGATCATCTTTCTAATAAACAGCTATAACATATATATCCATTCAAAAATTTTATACAGAAAACAACGTTTCCACTTTTAATAAGTTCTATTTTTAAAACAACAATTTCATTCCAGCAAGCTCCTAATAGTTTGTCTCAGTGTGCAGTCAGGTACTGGAAGTACTAGGCAAAAGAAAAACCTCATCGTGAAACTAATGCGCTCTTGTAGAGAGAAAGAGATCAAATTTCTTGTTAGAACATTGGTAAGAATTTTTCAGAATATGTTTTCCCTTATATTGTTCACAGCGTCCATGTTGTAAGCAGCTATATCCCTGTTAAGGCCCGTAATTTAAGGATTGGCGCTATGTTGAGGACTGTTCTACCTGCACTAGGGAGAGCAATTGTTATGAATTATTTCTGGAATTGCCATAACAAAGAACCATCAGAAAATTGTCTCAAAGAGAAACTCGAGGTATCGTTTAGTTTTCTTCTTAGTTCATAAAAGTGTTTTCTTCGCACTTATCAAATGTGCTAAAAAAATTATATCGAAAGATTTTAAACGCTCATCTTGTTAAGAGGCAAATTCAAAATTTCAGGGTGTTTCTGCTGCAGTAGTTGAGGCCTATAATATACTTCCTTCTCTGGTAAGATCTTAGTGTTAACCTTTGCCTCTGACTCGCTTTGCCAATTTTCACGCGAAATAACATCTTTGTATTGCACTAGAATGCGATTAGCAATTTAGGATGTAATTAGCAAGAATTAGTGGAAAAGCTAAGAATCTATAAATTTTAGTTCCACTTGTTTGCAGCCTTCAAAAGATTTGTGGTTTGTCCTACTCAGTATACTTGCCAGATTTTTCAAATTGAGACATCAGTTTCAGTAAATTGTTTTTAACAGGACGTGGTTGTTCCTTCTCTCATGGAAAAAGACATTGATTTTTCAACATCAACTCTGTCAATGATCCCAGGGATACCTATAAAACCCATGCTTGCAAAGTAATTGTACAAATCTTTGTGATACATTTGTTTTCAAGATAACGGCCAGGGCTGTTGATGATCCCAGGGATACCTATAAAATTATGCTGCTTTTCATTGCAGAATTGCCAACGGGGTTCAAGATTTTATCAAGCTCTTCCAAGACAAGGCCTTTACATGTGAATACAAGTTAGTTTGTCTCAAGAACGTTTCTTAAACTACTTGAAACTGATGACTGATGAGCTTCTGATTATTAACGAATTCTTTGATAGCAACCCATGAATCTTTGGGTTGCACTCTGTTGATTTACGTCAGTCTTATATGTTTCCTGAATTACGTTTAAATTTAACTTTCAGGTATGATGGCCAGCGCGCCCAGATTCATTTGTTACTTGATGGTACAGTGCGGATTTTCTCTCGAAATGGGGATGAAACTACTTCCAAATTTCCTGATCTGGTTGATGTTATAAAACAGTTTGCTTGCCCTACTGCTGAGACATTCATGTTGGACGCAGAGGTAGGATAATTTTTCATACTATTCACTTCAAACAAGGCACCCTTTGCAAAATAAATCAGTAATTGTTTATCGTCAACTCTCTTGGTATTACATAGTGTAATGGTGTTTTATTGATTCAGGTTGTTGCAACTGATAGAAAGAATGGAAACAAACTCATGTCATTCCAAGAGTTATCAACAAGAGAGCGAGGGAGCAAAGACGCTTTGGTAACTACAAAAAGTATTAAGGTATTGAATACAGTATCCGTACGACCTTATTTCTTCAGTTACATGGTAATAAGCATTTATATTGAGAATTTCAGCAGCTCAGTAAATTTGCTATATCAAGCATGTTTTGCCACCCTTGTTCTTTGTTGTAGACTTGTAGTCATGGTTCTAAATCCGTCATCTGGTTGATATCATGTTTTTTTTATAAATTGCTTCGACATGGGGACGTTACACACTTAATCTACTTTCCATATTGAATGTTTGCATGGAAGGCCAGCGTCTACATACATGCTAATCTCTACTAATCTAGTTTTCAATTAAAGCTGAGTGAAAAAGAGGTTGCTGTTCTTTTCCAGTATGATTGACTTTCCTCTTGAGTTTTTTTTCTTTTCTTCATTGTGTACTCGTTGAAGATAAAGAATCTCGAGTCTTTTTTCCTTCTTTTTAGTTTCTCAAGATGTTATTCTTACGCTTATTCTAATGGCTTTCTGCAGGTTGAAGTCTGCGTCTTTGCGTTTGATATTATGTTCTTCAACGGTGAACAGTATGTGTCCTTTACTCAATACTTTTTTCTTTATGTTCCTGTGCATTTCTCCTAGTAGATTATATGTTGATTCTTAATTTCCGGAGTTAACAATGCAGGCTGTTGACTCTTCCCCTCCGTGATAGACGAAGACGTAAACCTTACCTCTCTCTCTTTTTCCCTTAAATCAGATGCGTTCATTTTCTTCACTATATTCCCAAACTTTTAGGTCTAAAGGAGGTCTTCCCTGAGACTAGGCGAGGTTTTCTCGAGTATGCTAAGGAAATCACTGTAAGTACTACAGTAGCTTATGGCTTAAAGTCATAGAACATAGTAAAGCGGTGCTTCGGTATATTCGTTGAACTGTTCATTGTTTAATAGGTGGGAGCAGAAGAAGCATCTATGAATAACCAGGACACTTTGTGTAGAATAAATGCGTTTCTAGACGAAGCATTTCAGTCGTCTTGTGAAGGAATCATGGTTAAGTCTTTAGATGTTGATGCCGGTTACTGCCCCACAAAGCGTTCTGATTCATGGCTTAAGGTATCGTGCTCTAAACTATCTTGTCAAAGATAAATGTGCCAGAAATGAACTAAATGGTGCTAAAATTTTCTGGTTCAGGTTAAGCGAGATTATGTAGATGGATTAGGTGACACATTGGATTTAGTTCCTATAGGTGCTTGGCATGGCAACGGGAGAAAAGCGGGATGGTAATTAAAAAACATATTTCTTAACTTTCTCTTTTTTTCTTGAAAGTTCAAAAATGTGTGACTCGGCATTGTATCTTTGAAGCTAAATTGTAAACATAATGTTCTTTTGTATGTGTAGGTATAGTCCCTTCCTCATGGCCTGCTACAACCCTGAGACTGAGGAATTTCAAAGTGTCTGCCGTGTTATGTCTGGGTTTTCTGATGCCTTTTACATCGAGGTAATTGAAAGCTTAACAACACTTTCACACTGCTCCACCAGTCCATCTTTCGTATCAATTTAACATTGTGGCTAAGTGTACCCATTCCAGTTCATGGTTCAGTTTTATTAGATTTATAGAAGCTGAAACCAATAACAACCATTTGTAATTCGGTATTGCAAAGTATCTACATCATATCGTATCTATATTTTTTTGCTTTTTCATGCAGATGAAAGAATTCTACTCTGAGGATAAGATCCTTGCGAAAAAGCCACCGTACTACAGAACAGGGGAGACACCAGACATGTGGTTTCCAGCAGAGGTTGTTTGGGAAATCAGAGGTGCGGATCTGACCGTCTCACCTGTACACAGTGCGGCTTTAGGTCTGGTCCATCCATCACGAGGCATCTCCGTTAGGTTTCCGAGATTCATCTGTAAAAGGGCGGATAGGGATCCGGAGGAATGCAGCACGGCTGCAGATATAGCAGAGATGTTTCATGCTCAAACCAGAAAAATGAACATTAAGTCTCAACACTAACATGTATCTTTATCTGATCAGCTACTTACCTTTTGGTTCTGTTAGGAGTTTACTCAAAATGTTTTTGTGTTGCTTTTAAGTTTTAATAGCTTAGAATGTGTAAAAATATCTACCTAAAACTATGTAAATATTCTGTATATATAATCTATCTGCATGTTAATTTTTGTGTTTCCTGTTTGATATCACTTGGTCTGATTGGTAAAACTTCACAAGCCAATAGCAGTCCGTGCAATTTTGTAGGAGTTTATAGCCCTCNGCTTTGCAACATGTTTAGAAGGTCGCCTGCTCTCTCTTTTTCCCCCGTTCACTCTGTTGATTAAGTTGAAGCAAGGATGATTGGCACTTGTATTTCTGTAAATTCATCCCACCAGCTTGTTGGCTCTCTCTCCAGAAGATGTGCTGCCCGCTGTTTATCTTTGCACAAATAAGATTGCCGCTGACCATGAGAATATTGTTGGTCTAAGTCTCTTATATTTTATTCCTTCTCTTGATATTTACATAACCTTAACAAGACTCTTATGGTCATGTATCAATCGGGCAGGAGCTCAACATTGGTGGAAGTCTGATCTCTGCTGCATTGGAAGAAGCATGTGGAATAAGTCGGTCAACTATGAGGGAGATGTATAATAGATTGGGAGATCTTGGTAAAGACAAATCTAATGCTCTCACAGTTAACTTATGGTTATGTTGTTCCTCTGTACACCCTGCTGAACGGGTTTTATTATCAAAATTTCCAGGTGACGTTGCTCAACTGTGCCGACAAACGCAAAAGCTACTAGTTCCTCCACCTCCACTTCTAGTTAGAGATGTGTTTTCAACTCTACGAAAGATAAGGTATAGAACTCCACTGGTTACTTGCTCATCATATTAGCTATTGACTGAGGATATACTGTATCTCTATGAAGACGAGAATTGATAATGCTTAGAGGTGCTTGTTCATCTTTCTATTAAACAGCTATAACAAAATGAGTTCAACATTTTTATACATATAACAAAATTTCCACTTCTAATTATTTATATCGCAACAAGGTCATTCCAGCAAGCTCCTAATAGTTGTCCTCAGTGTGCAGTCAGGTACTGGAAGTACTAAGCAAAAGAAAAACCTTATCGTGAAGCTAATGCGCTCTTGTAAAGAGAAAGAGATCAAATTTCTAGTTAGAACATTGGTAAGATTTTGTAAAATTATTTTTCCCATATATTGTTCACAGCTTCCATGTTTTAAGCAGCTATACCCCTTTTTCAGGCTCGTAATTTAAGGATTGGCGCTATGTTGAGAACTGTTCTACCTGCACTAGGGAGAGCAGTTGTTATGAATTCTTTCTGGAATTGCCATAACAACGAACCATCAGAAAATTGTTTCAAAGAGAAACTCGAGGTATCGTTTAATTGTCTTCGTAGTTCATAAAAGTGTTTTCTTGGCACTTATCAAGTCAAGTGTGCTCAAAGTTTATGTCTAAAGATTTTAAACGCTCATCTTGTTAAGCGGCAAGTTCAAAATTTCAGGGTGTTTCTGCTGCAGTAGTTGAGGCCTATAATATACTTCCTTCTCTGGTGAGCTCTAAGTGTTAACCTTTGCCTCTGACTCGCTTTGCTAATTTCCACGCAAAATAACTTATTTCTTTAACTTATTTTTGTTGCACTAAAATGCGATTAGCAATTTAGGATATAATTAAGCCAGAATTAGTGGAAAAGCTAAGAATCTATAAATTTTAGCTCCACCTGTTTGCAGTCTTCAAAAGATTTGTGATTTGTCCTACTCAGTATAATTGCCAGATTTTTCAAATAAAGACATCAGTTTCAATATGTTAGTTGCTTTTAACAGGACGTGGTTGTTCCTTCTCTCATGGAAAAAGACATTGAGTTTTCAACATCAACTCTGTCAATGATCCCAGGGATACCTATAAAACCCATGCTTGCAAAGTAATTGTACAAATCTTTGTGATACATTTGTTTTCAAGATAACGACCAGAGCTGTTGATGTCATGCCTTTAATAATTGTGCTGTTTTTTTTCATTGCAGAATTGCTAACGGGGTTCAAGATTTTATCAAGCTCTTCCAAGACAAGGCTTTTACATGCGAATACAAGTTAGTTTCTCTCAAGAATCTCTCTTAAACTGCAACTTTTTTTAAACTACTGGAAACTGATTAGTTTCTGATTATTAATGGACTGTCTGTTTCTTTTACCTCACAAACATGGATCTTTGATTCCCATTAAGTGCTATGACATAGTTGATTTTGTTTCTTTGAGTTCTCTGCATGCTAATGATTTCCACCAATTTTCTATGCTTCCTGAATTACGTCTAAATCTAACTTTCAGATATGATGGTCAGCGCGCCCAGATCCATCTGTTACTTGATAGTACTGTTCGCATCTTCTCTCGGAACGGGGACGAGACAACTTCCCGATTTCCTGATCTGGTTGATGTTATAAAACAGTTTGCTTGCCCTACTGCTGAGACATTCATGTTGGACGCAGAGGTACGAGAAATTTTCATACTGTTAACTGTGTGCATCTTTCTCTGCCGTTTTCAAAATCAACCAGTAATTGTTTCTCATGAAGTCTCTTGGTCATACATGCTGTATTGGCTTTTTATGGATTCAGGTGGTTGCAACTGATAGAAAGAATGGCAATAGACTCATGTCATTCCAAGAGTTATCAACTAGAGAGAGAGGGAGCAAAGATGCTTTGATAACTACAAAAAGTATTAAGGTATTCAACACAATATTTGTACAACTTTCTTTCTATAACTGAATGATTATCAGCTATTTCAAGAATTTCTGCAGCTCCATAAATTTGTTATATACCGCTTTCGACCCCTTGTTCTTTGTTGTAGTCACCTGTTTTGAGCTCATGTTTCTTAAGCTTGGACATGGGTGTGGGTTACTTAACGCTATATTGTGTAGCCCAGTTAAATGTTAGCATGGAAGTCCAGCATCTACATGCATGTTAAAATGTGCTTATCTAGTTATCAATTAAAGCTGAGTAAAAAAGATGTTTGCTTGTTTTTATTCAAAATGATTACCCCTTTCCTCTTGAACTTTTCCCCTTTTATTCATTGTCTACTCTTTGAAAATCTTAGTCTTTTGCCTTTACTTTTAGTTTCTCAAGATTATTCTAATGGCTTTCTGCAGGTTGAAGTCTGCGTCTTTGTGTTTGATATTATGTTCTTCAACGGTGAACAGTATGTCTCCTTTCCTCAATACTTTTTTCTTTATCTTCCTCTGCATTTCTCCTAGTAGATTATATGTTGATTCGTAATTTCCGGAGTTAACAATGCAGACTGTTGGCTCTTCCCCTCCGCGAGAGAAGAAGACGTAAACCTTATCTCTCTCTCTCTTTTTCCCTTAACTCAGATGCGTTCATTTTCTTCATCAGGTTCCTATATTTTCCAAACTTTTAGGTCTAAAGGAGGTCTTCCCTGAGACTAGGCCAGGTTTTCTCGAGTATGCTACGGAAATCACTGTAAGTGCTACAGTAGCTTAGGCCTTATAAGTCATAGAACATAGTAAAGCCGTGCTTTGGTATATTCGTTGAACTGTGCATTGTTTAATAGGTGGGATCAGAAGAAGCGTCTTTGAATAACCAAGACACTTTGTGTAGAATAAATGCGTTTCTAGAAGACGCATTTCAGTCATCTTGTGAGGGAATCATGGTGAAGTCTTTAGATGTCGATGCCGGATACTGCCCCACAAAGCGTTCGGATTCATGGCTTAAGGTCTAGTGCCCTAAATTATCTTATCAAAGATAAATGTGCTGGTAAGGGATTTAACGGTGTTAAATTTTCTGGTTCAGGTTAAGCGAGATTATGTAGATGGATTAGGTGACACAGTAGATTTAGTTCCTATAGGTGCCTGGCATGGCAACGGGAGAAAAGCTGGATGGTAACATATTTCTTAACTTTCTCTTTTTCCTTGAAAATCAAAATGTGTGAATCGGCCTTGTATCTTTGATGCTGAACTGTAAACATAAGTTCTGATTTGTTCTTTTGTATGTGTAGGTATAGTCCATTCCTCATGGCCTGCTACAACCCTGAGACCGAGGAGTTCCAGAGTGTCTGCCGTGTCATGTCTGGGTTTTCTGATGCCTTTTACATCGAGGTAATTAAAAGCTCAACAACACTTTCACACTTCTCCACCAATCCATCTTCAATATCAATTACACTGGCTAATTGTACACATTCCAGTTAATGGTTTGGTTTGTGAAGGGTTTCGATTTTATTAGATTTATAGAAGCTGAAACCAATAACAACCGGGGATAAGATCTATATTGTTTTTTTGTTTTTCTTGCAGATGAAAGAATTCTACTCCGAGGATAAGATCCTAGCGAAGAAGCCGCCTTACTACAGAACAGGGGAGACACCAGACATGTGGTTTCCCGCAGAGGTTGTTTGGGAAATTAGAGGAGCGGATCTAACCGTCTCACCTGTACACAGTGCGGCCTTAGGTCTGTTACATCCATCACGAGGCATCTCCGTTAGGTTTCCGAGATTCATCTGTAAAAGGGCGGATAGGGATCCGGAGGAATGCAGCACGGCTGCAGATATAGCAGAGATGTTTCATGCTCAAACCAGAAAAATGAACATTAAGTCTCAACACTAACATTGGTATCTTATCTGATTAGCTACTTACCTTTTGGTTCTGTTAGGAGTTTACTCAAAATGTTCGTGTTGCTTTTAATAGCTTGGTAAACTTAGAATGTGTGAAAATATCTACCTAAAGCTATGTNGCGGCTTTAGGTCTGGTCCATCCATCACGAGGCATCTCCGTTAGGTTTCCGAGATTCATCTGTAAAAGGGCGGATAGGGATCCGGAGGAATGCAGCACGGCTGCAGATATAGCAGAGATGTTTCATGCTCAAACCAGAAAAATGAACATTAAGTCTCAACACTAACATGTATCTTTATCTGATCAGCTACTTACCTTTTGGTTCTGTTAGGAGTTTACTCAAAATGTTTTTGTGTTGCTTTTAAGTTTTAATAGCTTAGAATGTGTAAAAATATCTACCTAAAACTATGTAAATATTCTGTATATATAATCTATCTGCATGTTAATTTTTGTGTTTCCTGTTTGATATCACTTGGTCTGATTGGTAAAACTTCACAAGCCAATAGCAGTCCGTGCAATTTTGTAGGAGTTTATAGCCCTCACAATAGTTAAGAAGGTTGAATTTGTCTTTCATTAGTGATTAGACCATGGGTTTTGCAAGATTAACGAAAGAGAAAAAGACAAAAATAGCACTAAATCGAGTTTACGTTCTCAAACTAGCACTCAAGGTCAAAAGTCACAAAAATAGCACTTAATGTTTTATCAAAAGTCACAAACTTAGGGTTTAAAGTTAAAGGGTGGGGTTTAGGATTTAGAGTTTATGATTTATGGTTTAGAGTTTAGGGTTTACGATTTAGATTTTAGGGTTTAGGGTTTAGGGTTTAGAGTTTAGGGTTTAGGGTTTAGGGTTTAGGGTTTAAAGTTGAGAAATGAGGTTTTGGGGATAAGATTTCAAATTTTGAAAAATTAAAAAATTAAAATTTTTAAAGGATAAACTTAGAAAAGTGATATATTTTGGTCATTTTAGTTTTTGATTGCTATTTTTGTGATATAAACTTAGAAAGATGCTATTTTGGAGATTTGCCCTTAAATAAAATACGGCGGTAATGACTTTGTTGAAAGTTCCAATTTTGTTTTTTCATTTTCCCTCCTCGATAAAGTACACCTCCCGCCAATTCAGATAACCGGTGATAGCCGGTTACTTTTCCTGCGGCGACCGGTCATAAGAACAAAACTCGTGAACACTGAAACCATTTCCTTCATCAACTCGAGGTTTTGCTCGTTGATTGTTTCCTTAGAAAACCCTAACTTTCTTCCTTGACTGATTCTAAGCTTTTCGTCTGATTCGCGAAAGAGTACCAACTTGTTTTTTTGGGGGGAGTTTGAATGAAGTTTTAATTGAAGCGGTTGCTGAGTTGTTTTGAGGAAAATGAGTGCGATCAACATCACCAACGTCAGCGTACTGGATAACCCTGCGCCATTTGTGAGCCCTTTTCAGTTTGAGATTTCCTACGAGTGCTTGACTTCTCTCCAAGACGGTATTCTCCACTTTCTCCCCCTTCCCTTCCCTTACACGGGCTTTTACGTTATTCATCCTGATTGATGATTTTCTCTGTTTATTGGAATTGGTACTGACTGTTCTGGGTTGATAAAAAAAGGGTTCATAGAGAGCTCTCTTTGAACTTAAGGTTGACCTTGGTTCTTGACGTTAATTTGGTTCTGATGATTTACCTATTTGTTACCTATGGCTATTGCTTATATCAGAGTCATGCTCTCTATGTGGTTTGATGCTAATTAGCGATCCCAGGATTAACATTAAGCATAAAGAGCCATGTGCGGTTAAGAAACGTGATTGTCCCTACTGTTGATATCTCAGATTTTTTTGTGCTACTTTGATCGATTAGATGCTGTAGGATAGTGGTTTTCCAGTCTAGCTGTCTTATTAGTTGAATTGAATCTATGCAGAAGTTCTTGATTTACATAGTTATAATCTACCCTATGTAAAAAGTTAATTCTTTTGAGGGTGGTATTCTTCCCCAATAGTTTTTCTCAGGATAGATGTTTTACCTAGACTAGTGGTTTCATCTGGCTACAGTTCTGGAGGTTTGGTTTGTATATAGATTGAATTTTGTGTTGGATTAGTTTATAAACATTCATGGATTTTGATTTGCCTGGAAAACAGTAAAACTTGACAAGATAACTTTCTGCAACAACGTCGTAGAAGCTAGCCATCTACCTTGATAGTTTTGATCATCTTTTTGTAAGAGATACAAAGAAAAGCCGGGTTTTTTTCAACTTAGACCTGAGCTTTGCGTTTGGTACAGATTTGGAATGGAAACTAGTCTACGTGGGCTCAGCAGAAGATGAGACTTATGATCAAACTCTTGAGAGTGTGCTTGTAGGGCCTGTTAACGTTGGCAACTACCGCTTTGTCTTGCAGGTAAACTAAACACATATGCATTAGTTCTTACACTCCAATAGCAACAGAGTCTTGATATAACATTCCATTTACTTTACAGGCTGATCCTCCAGATCCATCAAAGATCCGGGAGGAAGACATCATCGGTGTCACTGTGCTACTGTTGACATGTTCGTACATGGGTCAGGAATTCTTGAGAGTTGGATATTACGTGAACAATGACTACGAAGATGAGCAGCTCAGGGAAGAGCCTCCAGCTAAGGTTTTGCTCGACAAAGTCCAGAGGAACATACTCTCTGACAAACCTAGAGTCACTAAATTCCCTATCAATTTTCATCCAGAAGACGAGCAGACTCCTGCTGCTGCAGATCCTCCTCCTCCTACTGAACAATCTGATGAACAACAACCTGATGACAAGTGTGGTGAAGCTCAAGTTTTGCCTGATCAGCTACCAAAACCTCATGAATCATGATTCTTCCTTAAGCCAAGGTCTAGTTGAAAAGAANAGATTCATCTGTAAAAGGGCGGATAGGGATCCGGAGGAATGCAGCACGGCTGCAGATATAGCAGAGATGTTTCATGCTCAAACCAGAAAAATGAACATTAAGTCTCAACACTAACATTGGTATCTTATCTGATTAGCTACTTACCTTTTGGTTCTGTTAGGAGTTTACTCAAAATGTTCGTGTTGCTTTTAATAGCTTGGTAAACTTAGAATGTGTGAAAATATCTACCTAAAGCTATGTAAATATTCTGTATGTATAATCTATCTGCATGTTAATTTTTGTGTTTCCTGTTTGATATCTCTGGGTCGGAATCAGACCGTCTGATTGGTCAAAAGCCCTCACAATTGTTAGGAAGATTGAATTTGTTTGTCATTAGACCATAGGTTTTGCAAGATTAATGAAAACATGGCGGTAATGACTTGTTGAAAGCTTCAATTTTGTTTTTTACACTTTCCCTCCACAATAAAGAACACCTCCCGCCAATTCAGATAACCGGTGATAGCCGGTTACTTTTCCTAACGGCGACTGGTCATAAGAACAACACTCGTGAACATCGAATCCATTTCCTTCCTTGCATCAACTCGAGGTTTGCTCGTTGATTGTTTCCTTCGAAAACCCTAACTTTCTTACCTTGATTGATTCTAAGCTTTTCGCCTGATTCGCGAAAGAGTACCAACTTAAGTTTCTCGGGACTTTGAGTGAAGTTTTATTGGAAGCTAGGGTTCTTTTGAGGTTTTGTTTTCTCGATTTTGAGGAAAAATGAGTGCGATCAATATCACAAACGTCAGCGTATTGGACAATCCAGCGCCATTTGTGAGCCCTTTTCAGTTCGAGATTTCCTACGAGTGCTTGACTTCTCTCCAAGACGGTAACCTCCCCTTTCTCCCCACCCTTCTTCCAGACGGTTTATGCCTTTTTCATCCATGCAATTTTAGTATATCTTATATGCCATGATTTGCTCCGTTTATTGGATTCTGGTTTTTATAACTGAGTTTTGTTTGTTTTGTTTTTGTGATTCTCCCTGCTCTCTCACAAAGATATTTCTGCTCCTCTGATAGATTAGATGATATAGCATGGTGGTTCTTGAGTCTAGTTTTCTTATTTGGATCTATCCTGAAGTTCTTGAATAACAGAGTTATGTTGGTGAAACTAATCTACCCTTTGTTGAAAGTTCAGACTCTTTTGAGAGTGCTGTTCTTCCCCAATAGTTGTTCTCAGGATAGATGTTTTTACCTAGACTAGTGGTTTCATCTGGCTTTTAAATTTCTGGAGGTGTTTGTTTGTAAATGTGTTTGAACTTTGGCTTTGTACACTATGATGAAAAAAAGATATATACATTTTTTCAGCATTCATGGATCTTGGATTTTCCTGGAATATAGTATAAACCTGATAAGTTAGATATCTTTCTGCAGTAACATCGTAGAAGCTAGCCATCTACCTTGATAGTTTTAATCATCTTCTTTTCAGCAAGTGCAGTATAAAGAAAAACGATTCTGTCCATTTAGTCCCATGCTTTTGTGTTGGTACAGATTTGGAATGGAAACTTGTCTACGTAGGCTCAGCAGAAGATGAGACTTACGATCAAACTCTTGAGAGTGTGCTTGTAGGGCCTGTTAACGTTGGCAACTACCGCTTTGTCTTGCAGGTAAACTAAACACATATGCATTAGTTCTTACACTCCAATAGCAACACAGTCTTGATATAACATTCCATTTACTTTACAGGCTGATCCTCCAGATCCATCAAAGATCCGGGAGGAAGACATCATCGGTGTCACTGTGCTACTGTTGACATGTTCGTACATGGGTCAGGAATTCTTGAGAGTTGGATATTACGTGAACAATGACTACGAAGATGAGCAGCTCAGGGAAGAGCCTCCAGCTAAGGTTTTGCTCGACAAAGTCCAGAGGAACATACTCTCTGACAAACCTAGAGTCACTAAATTCCCTATCAATTTTCATCCAGAAGACGAGCAGACTCCTGCTGCTGCAGATCCTCATCCTCCTACTGGACAATCTGATGAACAAAAACCTGATGACAAGTGTGGTGAAGCTCAAGTTTTGCCTGATCAGCCACCAAAACCCCATGAATCATGATTCTTCCTTAAGCCAAGGTCTAGTTGAAAGAAAAACTGGATGAGAACTGTCATCTCCCTGTCTCCAAGTTCTTTTCATTTTGTTAAATCTATCACAAAACATTATTTGGAAGTTTTGTCTTGTTTGTAGAGTCTTTAGGGAAGTGGTTCCTCACATGTTTGAATGTTTTTTTTGACAAAGGTTTAATCAAAGCAAAACAATAAGAACAGACGTATTTTGCAAAATTAAAAAAATATCTAATGTATTTTACCATTTTTCTTAAATAAATAACTTTTATAATAGAAATAAAATTTATGTTTTTGAGCAAAAATACAGAAATAGATTGATGCTCTTGGTAAAAAATATCTTAAACATTTGTGGTTTCTCTGAAATTCGGTTTGATTCGGGTTGGTATATTTATCGTAGTTCGGTTTATACCCTTTTAATGTCCAGACAGACTTGAGAAATTCTCCAAATGTAATAGGGAGGTTGTTTCTGAACATATCAGAATCATGAGATACGATTCATAAAATACTAAAAACATAAGGCTAAAACTGTAAATAAAGACCAACGAATCAAAGTGCTTACTTAACTAGCCCTTGTCTTCCCCCTTCCTTCCCTCATAGTGTTAACAGTAAACCGGAGCCGATGTCGAAATCGGGCGGAAACCAACCCGTAGATCGATACCTAAGACGCCAAGTGCTCGGAGAAGGAACATACGGCGTCGTTTACAAAGCCACCGACACCAAGGTCAATCAAAACCCTTCCCCAATTCGATTTCAATTCCTTATTTGTTCGATTCTTTTGCGTATAGACAGGTAAGACAGTAGCGGTGAAGAAGATCAGGTTAGGAAACCAGAAAGAAGGCGTCAATTTCACGGCCCTTAGGGAGATCAAGCTCCTAAAAGAGCTGAACCATCCGCACATCGTCGAGCTCATCGACGCGTTTCCTCACGACGGGAGCTTGCATCTCGTCTTCGAGTATATGCAGACGGATTTGGAAGCTGTGATTCGTGACCGTAACATCTTTCTTTCTCCTGGTGATATCAAGTCTTATATGCTGATGACCCTCAAAGGTTTAGCTTATTGTCANAGGTTAGGAAACCAGAAAGAAGGCGTCAATTTCACGGCCCTTAGGGAGATCAAGCTCCTAAAAGAGCTGAACCATCCGCACATCGTCGAGCTCATCGACGCGTTTCCTCACGACGGGAGCTTGCATCTCGTCTTCGAGTATATGCAGACGGATTTGGAAGCTGTGATTCGTGACCGTAACATCTTTCTTTCTCCTGGTGATATCAAGTCTTATATGCTGATGACCCTCAAAGGTTTAGCTTATTGTCACAAGAAATGGGTTCTGCACAGGTAATCTAAAAGTATTATTTCTTTCTTTCTTTATGAGCTTTTAGGTTGGATCTTGATTAGTTTTTTGCCTTTGTTTTAGGGATATGAAGCCTAATAATCTACTGATTGGAGAGAATGGTCTGTTGAAGTTAGCTGATTTCGGCTTGGCGAGAGTGTTTGGGAGTCCGAATCGGAGGTTTACTCATCAGGTATTTTGTTTACTCATGGATTGATACTAAGCTTGATGTTTTTGTGTGATTGAATTGGCTGCTTAGGAATTGATTAGTAGGTGTCATGATGATCTATTGGAATGTTCTGATGAAAATTAAGGCTTGATACTGAGCGTTTAGCAAACATGATGAGTATTTGATTCCTGTTGTTGCATACTTATGTTGTTCGGTTTTGGTGAGGTGAAAGATTGGTTGTTCAGATTTTGTGATGTATGACATGTTGTCACGTTGTGATGATTTACCGGAAGTTCTTTTGGGAAGTGCGGATCACTTATATAGAGCGTTGAGAAGACATCATAAGTTTTTAATTCCTGTTCGTGCATACTTTTTTTTTTTGGGTTTTGGTGAGGTGAAAGATTGGTGGTTACCAGTCACTAGATACACTTTTCTGGCTTTTGGACGTATTGACATTTTTTAACTCCACAAGATACTGAGATTGAGTGGTTGTATAGATTCATCATTTGGTTTTGATCTGCTTGTTCAAAGTGGAAGACTCGTAAACGTTGACTCGCATCTAAAAGAATGTACTTTATTGACACAGGTATTTGCGACGTGGTACAGAGCCCCCGAGTTGCTGTTTGGGAGTAGACAGTATGGAGCAGGAGTTGATGTCTGGGCCGCAGGCTGTATCTTTGCTGAGCTATTACTTCGTCGACCCTTTCTACCCGTAATGTTCTTTACTTTTTGCGCTTTATGTCTCACATGATCTTTGCTCTTCAATACTTCAAGATTGTCTTCTTCTTTTTTTTAATATATATCTTCATTTATTTCCTTTCTTCAGGGTTCTACTGAGATAGATCAACTGGGAAAGATCTTTCAAGCTTTTGGAACTCCAACACAATCCCAATGGTCTGACATGATCTATCTTCCAGAGTACATGGAGTTCTCCTACACACCTGCTCCACCACTACGTACCATTTTCCCTATGGCAAGCGACGACGCTTTGGATCTTCTATCCAAAATGTTCATCTACGACCCACGACAACGGATTACCATACAGCAAGCTTTAGACCACAGGTTATGTATATAGCCTTTAAAAAGAAACTCATATGACAAAAATGTCCATTTCATGTATCTGATATCATCAATTTTTTTGGTCAGGTATTTCTCGTCTTCTCCATCACCAACTGAGCCAGGGAAGCTTCAGATTCCAGCTTCGAAAGGAGACGCCCTCGAACCAAAGGCATCTGAGCAAAACAACCAACACGGAAACAGCCCGGCCGTGCTATCACCTCCTGGAAAAATGAGGAGAGTGATGGGTCCTGAGGGATAATAACTTAGGGTCTTCGTTTGTGGTAGTATATACAATCAATAGCTTTGATTGGATTTTTTGCAGTAACTCTAGCATTGGAGTTTTGTAATGCCTTCTTCTGCAAATTCGTTACCAGTCAAAACTTATCAGAAAGAACAAAAGGCAAAAAGAAAGAGAGACAAACATTCTCATTTAGAAATTTAGATGAAAAGCAAGTCCAATCACAAATAAACAAATCCTATTGTGGGCTTTGTTTCTGATTAGGTTTTTCAAGTAGTCAAGGGTAAGAGATAATAACTCAGACCTCACTTCCTTTTGTTTCAAAAACAAATGGGGAAAGCCCATTAAAAATACAGCCCATTAAGTTAAATAGAATTCTCCTCCTATTTTTATTATAAATAGGAAAATCTTATATTCTTCCCATTCAAAAGAATCTAATGAAATTCTGCAAAAACTCCTGAGACCCAGAAACCCTAGCTGTCAGAAATATCTCTTTTTTTCTTCATCTCTCTCCTTGTGCCAATCTGTCACCTTATCAGACCGTCGTTTGTCGCTTTTCAGACCAGGACGAATTACCGCTGATTGCTTCTTCCTCAACTGTGTTATGTTATTATTAGATCTAAAAAATAAGTATTTACACTCTTCCTCTCCATTCTTCTTTCCTCATTTTCTGTTGAGCTTAAGAGTACATATCTGTGGTGGTGGTGTTGCATTATTCTTCTTCTTCTTCTAAATCTCGATTCGTGACGTCGAATAAAGCCAAGGTGAGGACACAATTGTTAACTCTTTTAATGTCTCGTAGTACTTCGGGCGTTAGTCCCTTATAAATATTTTCTAAGTTTGATTGTTGATCTTACTGGTGCGATGAATGGTTAGATCTAGTTGTTGACTTGTGTTGAAGTGATGGAAAACACCTAGTTGATGTTAGGTTGTTAAATGGTAAACCATTTATGTGTTGAGAATGAATGAATCGATAGATGTGTGATACGGACCTACATATGATTTGAGAAATCAGTTTTTGGGTGTTCCACTAACATTAATTCTTATAATGATTAATTACAGAAACACACTTAACAAGTTACACTACAAGAAAACAGCAGCATAGTGAGGGAAAAAATCGTCGGTATGTCGTCGGAATAACGTTATTCCGACGACATACCGACGAAAAAAGTACTCGGAAATAACTCCTCGGAAATTCATCTTTCCTCGAAAATCCCTCAGAAATTTCCGACGGAATTCCGAGGAAACCCAATTTCCTCGGAATTTCCGAGAACCACAAGTTCGTCGGAAATTCCTCGAAATATTCCGAGGAAGATGTCGTCGGAATATTCCGAGGGATAAACTTCTTCAGAATATTTCCAAAATTAAAAAAAAAAAAATTATAAATTTATTTTTTTTAAATTGAAATTCAAAAAAAAAAATTAAAATTGAAATAGAAAACATATTTAAAATACAAAAAATAATAAAATAGTTTTTATAAATAAAAAAATGTTTTATAAATACAAAATTAGTTTTAGTACATATGAAATCATCTTTTTATAAATACAAAATAGTTTTTATAAATACAAAAAATAATAAAATAATGTTTATAAATCAAAAAATGTTTTATAAATACAAAATTAGNTATGTCCAAAAACGCATCGATCGATCACTAGTTCGTCGGAATTTCCTCGGAATATTCCGACGGATTTATGTTTCCTCGGAATTCCGTCGGTATATTCCGAGGAAATTCCGAGGATTTCATTTTCCGTCGGAATGTCCGTCAGAATACCGCTGTTTTCTTGTAGTGTTAAAATATTATATCTAATTCCATTATTAAAAACTATTTAATAACTTATGACAATTAAATTTTAATTTATTTTTATATTTTTTCAAATAACATATATAACTAAAAAAGAAATATTCATATAACAAAAATATATATTTAAAAAGGAAAGAAAATATAATTTAGGATAATATATTTTATATAATATGATTTCATAAAAGAAAAGTTCATAAAAACAGTTTTGATGTTACAAATATAATCATCTCTTTAAAACACAATATTAAAGAAAATAATATATATTTCGAAATTAATAAAATAATTTATTTATATCAGTCTATTTTCTCAGATTATTACAAAAATTTATTCAAATAAAGTATAATAAAATATCATTGGTTAACTATAAATATTTTATAATTGCTACTAGTGAGATGTTTATTCATTTTTCATAATTGTTTTTGTTTAATTTTTAAGTTTAATTTGCATTTTCTATATAAATTTTTTTTCAGTATTGTTTGTTTATAAAACTTCATACTTATCATCATTTTAGTTTTTTCTTCTAATTTTAGAAATCCAAAAATATCAAATTATATAAAATAATTTACGAAATTATATATATATATACATATTTAAGATAGAAAACTGAACTAGTGAAATAAATAAAACTAATCAAATTTAGTTTTACTAACTAGAATCAAAAGTAATTGTGATTCCATTTAAAAAAATGTGTGTAACACAACATAACCTACAAAATGAGTAACTTAAATAATCTAAATTTTTATGCCCAAATCAAAAGTCTAAATGCAAAAAAAAAAGAGAAAATTAATCAAAATTTTAAGCTATTTCAGTATAAAAAGTATTATGGTTAAAGTTAGGATATCTCCAACCCCACTATATTTTTCACTCTAAAATACAATTTAGAGTTTTTCAAAAAACAAAAAAAAATATAGTTTAGAGTAAAAATGCTCTAATGGTATTCTATTTCACTCTATAATAGAGTAAAAAAATGGGTTACTCTATATATAGGACTAACTTGTTTTTATTTGTTCATCAATCTATTTCCCACTCTATTATAGAGTGAAAAATCGGATGAACCATTGGCGATTTCTTAGAGAAATAGATACAATTCAATATACCCAAATAATAATCAAATTGACTAGATATCAATACTATTAAAAAAATAGAAGTCCTAAAAAATCTACTTAAAAAAAGTTGTTGCATCCTTTCATTAAATTACTAATATTTTA
>QGKV02001556.1:21750331-21765770 GCA_003260655.2 Brassica cretica
TCTTAACTTAAATTTATACTAACAATATGTTACCATATATTTCTCTAACAATAATTTACTCAATACTTCTTCTTTATTAGGCCTACGTTTTCTGTACATATTAATATCGAATCTTAGCCACATGCACAATTTTTTTTTTTTTGTCCATTTATATGAACCAGAGTTTGTTAACCGAAACTCAATTAAAATTAGATTATCTGAAGCCCATATATCCTAATTTGGAAATGGAAGTCCAATTTATACCTTAACATTTAAATACATAATATGTTGAATCCATATGTTTTATACGATAACTTTTTGATTTGATTAGATAATTCTTTTGCTGATATTAAATAACAGCACTATCGTTTAAACATATATATCATTTTCGCTTATAATTTTTTTTTTTAAAACTCGTTTTTACAAAATAAAACATCAACAAACCTATAAACATAAAAACACAATTATACGATTCAAAATCCAAATTTCATAATTATTAAAAATAAATCAAAAACAATATATGTAAGCGCATGTCAAAATCTAGTTATATATTTAATTACATATATAGTTAAAATAATATAATACTATTTAAAGTAAATCATACATGTAAATTAAAAAATAATTAAAATTAAAATTAGAATAATAATGATTTTATAATATATTTATTATGTAAGTTAGTGCATGATTTATGTTTAAATTGCGGGTTCAAAAATATTAAACGAAATCGTCTGAATTCGTTTTGACTTCATCAATATCATTAAAACTATGTTTGACTGCTGTGCCCATGCAAACGACAGTCTGCAATGAGCTATATGGTTTATGAATAGAACGCATCAATTCGGCCACAGTTTGTATTTGACTTTCCCCGTAACTATTATCAACAAAAAAAAAGGTTTGCTCAGACGATGAAAAGCGGTTTCTCCTTGGCGGAGAGAGAAGAAGAAGAAGATAACAAAAATGAGAAATCTGCAGGGATGATGATGAAGAAAGTAAGCTACATGGCTGCTCCAATGGTGGCAGTTTATCTTTCTCAGTATCTCCTTCAAGTTATCTCCATGGTTATGGCCGGTCACTTGGACGAGCTCTCTCTCTCCAGCGTCGCTATTGCCACTTCTCTTACCAATGTTACTGGCTTCAGCCTCCTCGTAAGATATATCTCTCTCAGAAATGTTTATAGCCCTCAAAATCTCAGATCCGGCCTTGCTTGACTTCAATCATTAGGTTGGGTTTTCAGGTGCGCTAGAGACATTGTGTGGTCAAGCTTTTGGAGCAGAGCAGTATAGAAAAATTGGTTCATACACTTACAGCTCAATGATATGTCTTGTCTTGA
The DNA here is from genome assembly GCA_003260655.2 of Brassica cretica. Taxonomy (NCBI): domain Eukaryota; kingdom Viridiplantae; phylum Streptophyta; class Magnoliopsida; order Brassicales; family Brassicaceae; genus Brassica; species Brassica cretica. Next base: position 21,751,641 of record QGKV02001556.1, read on the forward strand.
TTTGTTTCCCAATCTCTCTTCTTTGGGTTTACATGGACAAACTCTTGGAGCTTTTCCACCAAGATCCTCTCATCTCTGAGTTAGCTTGTAGATACTCCATCTGGCTCATACCTGCTTTATTCGGATGCGCTCTTCTTCAGCCTATGACTCGCTATTTCCAGTCACAAGGATTGGTTCTTCCTCTCTTCTTGAGCTCTTTTGGAACTCTCTGTTTTCACATTCCCCTTTGTTGGCTTCTTGTCTATAAACTGAGGTTTGGAATCGTCGGCGCTGCTTTGTCCATCGGTTTTTCGCTTTGGTTAAACGTAGCTTTGCTCTGGGCTTTTATGAGAGACTCTTCTCTGTATTGCGAAACGAGGAATCTTCAGGCGCAAGAAATCTTCTCTAGCATGAAGCAGTTCATCTATCTTGCGATTCCCACTGCAATGATGACTTGGTAACTATGTTTTCTTTGTTTCTTGATTTTTAATCTTCAATGGATGCTTAAATCTTTTATCTCTTTTGATGTGCTAGTAAAGCTTGGAGTGGTGGTCATTTGAGCTTCTGTTACTATTGTCTGGACTCTTACCCAACTCAAAACTGGAAACATCGGTGATGTCCATATGGTATGTGCATATATCCCTCTGTATAATATTGTATAGATGACCAGAGATCATTAACTCAACTAGAAAGGAGCATGACTATTGTATCAGAGGTCCAGAGTTCGAGTGATTGTTGCGATAGAAACTAATATTACATGATGTGGTTTCAGATATGAAGAATTGCTGGTTTCGGCCTAAAAATAAAAAAAAATATATATATACAGATGACTATTGTTTTAATATTTAACTAATATGTGCAACTTTTGCAATTTATGTCTTCCTTGAGCAGCCTCACAACTTCACTTCTGCATTATGTTTTCGTGGATGCAATAGGTGCAGCCGCAAGGTATAGTAACATTACCAATTGTTCATAAGAACATAATTCTCTGTAAAATGTTTCTTAACCATTGTCTTGCTTATATATAGCACACATGTCTCAAACGAACTAGGAGCTGGAAACCCAAAGGCAGCTCGAGCAGCAGCTAATGCTGCACTTTACCTTGGCGCTTTTGATGCTTCCTTTGTAAGCATCACTCTTTACAACTATCGAAAAACTTGGGCGTATNTAAACGTAGCTTTGCTCTGGGCTTTTATGAGAGACTCTTCTCTGTATTGCGAAACGAGGAATCTTCAGGCGCAAGAAATCTTCTCTAGCATGAAGCAGTTCATCTATCTTGCGATTCCCACTGCAATGATGACTTGGTAACTATGTTTTCTTTGTTTCTTGATTTTTAATCTTCAATGGATGCTTAAATCTTTTATCTCTTTTGATGTGCTAGTAAAGCTTGGAGTGGTGGTCATTTGAGCTTCTGTTACTATTGTCTGGACTCTTACCCAACTCAAAACTGGAAACATCGGTGATGTCCATATGGTATGTGCATATATCCCTCTGTATAATATTGTATAGATGACCAGAGATCATTAACTCAACTAGAAAGGAGCATGACTATTGTATCAGAGGTCCAGAGTTCGAGTGATTGTTGCGATAGAAACTAATATTACATGATGTGGTTTCAGATATGAAGAATTGCTGGTTTCGGCCTAAAAATAAAAAAAAATATATATATACAGATGACTATTGTTTTAATATTTAACTAATATGTGCAACTTTTGCAATTTATGTCTTCCTTGAGCAGCCTCACAACTTCACTTCTGCATTATGTTTTCGTGGATGCAATAGGTGCAGCCGCAAGGTATAGTAACATTACCAATTGTTCATAAGAACATAATTCTCTGTAAAATGTTTCTTAACCATTGTCTTGCTTATATATAGCACACATGTCTCAAACGAACTAGGAGCTGGAAACCCAAAGGCAGCTCGAGCAGCAGCTAATGCTGCACTTTACCTTGGCGCTTTTGATGCTTCCTTTGTAAGCATCACTCTTTACAACTATCGAAAAACTTGGGCGTATATCTTTAGCAATGAGATAGAAGTCGCTCAATATGCAACAAAAATCACACCGATTCTCTGCCTATCAATTTTTGTCTGCAGCTTTACCTCCGTGCTCTCAGGTAAACAAGTCATATCAAATGTAAAAATCTAGAGATGAGAGCTTTTGTGATCGTATTTGTTACTGAAAGCCAAGAAACTAAATGTATATGTTCTTCGCGAACACTGCAATTCATCATTATCCTTAGGGATTGCTAGAGGAGTAGGGTGGCAAAGTATAGCAGGATATGCAAGCATAGGATCATATTATCTAGTTGGTATACCGGTTGGTTCAATCTTATGTTTTGTTGCGAAATTGAGAGGGAGAGGACTTTGGATTGGTATTTTGATAGGCTGCTTTGTCCAAACGATGGTTCTTGCTCATGTCACTTTTTTCACCAATTGGGAGCAAGAGGTTTGTATACCTTTCCTTCTCTAGTTACTTATCTTCATCATTTTCTTATAATTAAAGTTTTGAATTTTATCTCCATTGGGCTCCAGGCAACAAAGGTGAGAGACAGGGTACTGGAGATGACACCAAAAGGAAATGAAGAAACAGAAGTCATAAAAGAGGATGCGCAAGTTTTACTAAGTGACATTTCAGAAAATGTGTAACCCCATTTGCATTTGTTTCTAGTTCATAGAAGCATTTGGTTATGAATTAAATTAGAATATGTTTCTTGAACTGACTATCGACAAGAGATTAACTGATGAACTGGAATCTCTGACTATAAACATAAAGGAGTGTTAGACAACAAATACTGTATATATTTGGCTCATAAATGTTTCTCATTTTGATTGCCTCAAATCTTCCTTATATGCACCTGTTCTAGACAACTATATATCATCTATGTTGAGAAAAACAACATTGACCTGGGGAAATCCGATGCCATCTTCAAATATAGGCAAACTCATCTTAAGAAGAAATACGACAAAATAGCTTACTAAACTCTAGCAACGGGAGATCGCCAATACGATAAGGGGTTTTGTGTGATTCTCTTTGTCAACCACCTCTAATAGACACACCCTTTTATAATCATTTTTTTTATGAACTAGATTTTAATATGTGCTTTCAAAAAATGGATATATTTTTAGTTTATAATTTCTATAAAGATTGCATAAATTTATTTGTTTTGATTAGATATAACATAATTTGAAACTTTAATATTAGGATGTTTTGCAAAATGAGGAGATGTAAATATTTTAATTGTTTTTGGTTTTGCTAAATATGTTAAAATATTGTTGTGCTTTTTGCAGAATTGACCTATAACTTAAAGTCAAACACAAAATTAACCTTTTTTTTTTTTTAATTGGTTTTGTCCTATTCACCCCACAAGTTCATATAATTTACGAAAATGCCATCAATTTTTTTTTCTTTTTTCTTTTCGAAAATGACATTTTTACTCTCTCACCTTCATCATCTTCAAGTAATTACAAGATTGCCATTGTCATCAATACCACAACCACCATGAACAACCAATTTGAAGCTCTTAATGCTCCCAAAATCGATTTACCCTTCTTCTTTTTCCATTCTTGTGAACTAAACACAACATATCTCTCACTTTCTCTCCACAATGAGCTGAAAAAACCCAAGATTTTGATTCTAATTTTTTTATGATTCATAGAGTCATAGAAGCTAACGATTCTGGGTGGGTTACTTTCGTTTNAGCTTTTACATGTATTTTCTTCTTCTTCTTTTTTTTGGTAAAATATTTTCTTCTTCTTTCTTTTCACAAGCTTGTACAAGCATAGCTTTCTCTCTTAAAACTTATGTGTTCTCTTGAATCAATGATCTTCAAATTTTCGTCTTTGGTACGTTGTTCTTGGAATCAATGAACATCTAACTTGTTTACGAACCAGCGGCCTTGCTAGTGGTACTTGAGGGGAAAACCTCCAGTACGATATCCGCAGTTCGAGTCCCGCTGGCCACCCGGGCTAGGGTTAAATCCCAAGAATACGTGGAGTGCCGTGGGCTTCGCGGGAATAGTCGGTTGACCACGGTCGCCGGAAACCCGCGGTTACCTAAAAAAAAAAAAAAACTTGTTTACGATAAGGCTGCACCAAAAATATTAATGGTTGTGGCTTTTCTTGAAAAAACCTTGATATTTTGAAAATTTAGACGTAAAAGCAAGTCCAAGCACAAACAAACAGTCTTATAGTGATATTTGCTTCTAACTAGGGTCTGCAGGTAGTCTAGGCTAGATAGGTGATAATTGATAAACCTTAAGTTGCTTGACAATCAAGAAACATCTCTGACTAAAAAGACTGGAATTTTAAGTTCCTCAGTTTTTTTTTCCAACATTTGTTTTTTTTTCCAACATTTTCCTACAGTATTGTGTTAAATTATAATGGTGACTGGAAAGAAGACTTTATATTTTAATAAGTCAAGTTTGTATCAACTTTCCGACAATATTTGAGATTCTACTAAGCGGTCTAGTATTATATTCAGACCACTAGGGTCTTTGTTTAATTTGTTTTGCAGTTCTGTATTTCTCTACTGATTATTCGATCCATCAGTTTGTATTGACTTTCTCTGTAAATATTATCAACAACAAAATAAAAAAGTTTGCTCGGACGATGGAAAGCGGTTTCTCCTTGGCACAGAGAGAAGAAGAAGATTACAAAAATGAGAAATCTTTTTTTTTTTTTCAAAAATGAGAAATCTGCAGGAATGATGATGAAGAAAGTGAGCTACATGGCTGCTCCAATGGTGGCAGTTTCTGTTTCTACGTATCTCCTTCAAGTTATCTCCATGGTTATGGCCGGTCACTTGGACGAGCTCTCTCTCTCCAGCGTCGCTATTGCAACTTGTCTTACCAACGTCACTGGCTTCAGCCTCCTCGTAAGATATCCCTCTCTTTTTTTCTCACCCATACAATTTATAAAAGTTTTTTTAAATAGGTAGACGCTCCCAAATAATGAAACAAAATAATTTTTTTAAGATTTTTAAAAAAGTTTGTTACCCTCAAAATTTCATATCCGGCCTTGCTTGACTTCGATCATTAGGTTGGGTTTTCAGGTGCGTTAGAGACATTATGTGGTCAAGCTTTTGGAGCAGAGCAATATAGAAAAATTGGTTCATACACTTACAGCTCAATGATATGTCTTGTCTTGATTTGTTTCCCAATCTCTCTTCTTTGGGTTTATATGGACAAACTCTTGAAACTATTCCACCAAGATCCTCTCATCTCTGAGTTAGCTTGTAGATACTCCATCTGGCTCATACCTGCTTTGTTCGGATGCGCTCTTCTTCAGCCTATGACTCGCTATTTCCAGTCACAAGGATTGGTTCTTCCTCTCTTCTTGAGCTCTTTTGGAGCTCTCTGTTTTCACATTCCCTTGTGTTGGTTTCTTGTCTATAAACTTAGATTTGGAATTGTTGGTGCCGCTTTGTCCATCGGTGTTTCGCTTTGGTTCAATGTAGCTTTGCTCTGGGTTTTTATGAGAGATTCTGCTCTGTATCGTGAAACCAATAATCTTCAGCCGCAAGAAATCTTCTCGAGCATGAAACAGTACATCTCTCTCGCGATTCCCTCTGCAATGATGATATGGTAACTATGTTTTCTCTGTTTCTTGATATTGATCTTCAACTGATGCTTAAATCTTTTATCTCTTTTGGGGTGTAAGTAAAGTTTGGAATGGTGGTCATTTGAGATTCTGTTACTATTGTCTGGACTCTTACCCAACTCAAAACTCGAAACATCGGTGATGTCCATATGGTATGTGCATATATCCCCTTGTATATATTATACAGATGATCCATTTGTCACTTACATAAATAATCTAAGAAAATGAGATTCAGTCCAAGATAAATGGGCGAAAAGATGCATTGTCTTAAAGGACCATGTTAGGAGATTCGCATCAAAAATATGGAGATATATTAATATGCATGGCCAGATTTGGACACATCCCCATAAAACATTGGCTTTGGTCCTCAAAATTTTTGGAGGTTTTTGACATAGGGAATGAAACTCAAATTATAATTTAAATAAAATAAATTTATTAAATAAATGTTTAAGCCTTCAAAATCTATGATCCATCCGTGCTAATATGTTTTCTTTGAGCAGCCTCACAACTTCACTTCTGCATTATGTTTTCGTGGATGCAATAGGTGCAGCCGCAAGGTATAGTAACATTACCAATTGTTCATAAGAATATAATTCTTTGTGAAAATGCTTCGTNCTTCCTTCTGCTTCCTCATTGGCATCTTCCTTACCTTCCTCATCTAAATCGCATCCAGCTATCAAAAACAAGAAGTTCAATCAATAGTTTCACATATCAAAGCTCAATTATCAATTCAACAAACTCACCAATCACTTCAAAACCACGAAGCCAGTTTCTAGCGCAAATCAAAGCTTGGACATTTGAGGGAAGAAGGCGTCTCCTGTACTTGCTAAGAACCCGACTTCCCACACTGAAGGATGACTCAGACGACACTGTTGTTATTGGGATGCATAGGACATCACATGCCATTCGAGATAGCTCCCTAAACCGGTTTGAATTGTTCTTCCAATACTTGATGACATCTAACTTTTGATTTGCAACCATATTATGCACAGGTTCACTCAGATACAAATCCAAAGCAGATTTCCTTGTTCCTGCTTGTTGAGAGAAGAACTCATAGAAGCCCTGCAAAGAAAGAGATTATTAAACCATTTGTTTCTACTTCTTGTGATAACTTAAATACACATCTAAAGTATTGGTTTTAAATAACTTACCCCATAACCAGCTGGTAAAGCATCTGCTTCTACTTCTTGTGAACTATGCGCACTAGTATTCTTCTTGTAATCTCCATACAGCTTCAACATCCTTTTGCGTATGTAATCCATTCGAGATTTATAAGTTGCTGGATCTGAACTGTGGTAGCAGTACTCCAAAACCTTGAACTTTAGCCTAGGTTCTAACACTGCTGCAATGGCTAAAATGTCGCTGTACTCTTCCCAGTACTTAACAAACTTCAACCTCATGGAAGCCACCATATCAGCAATCACCGTATCTTCATGGAACTCATTTGAACCCAACCAACTTTGAATTTTCCATACTTCCATGAAGTACAGATTCACGGTAGGGTAGGAAGAGCCGGAAATGAGCTTTGTCATCTCATCAAACGGCTGTAACAAATCACAAATCAGCCCAACTCTTACCCACTCAGACTCTGTAGGTAAGCTCTTGTAACTTGCTTCGATTTCTGCAAGATTCTTAAACGCCTCTTTGTAGTGAAGAACCCTAGACAACATCAGATAGGTTGAGTTCCACCGCATAGTGACATCCAAAACCAAACCGCCTTTCTTAACAATCCCAAGAGTCTCCACACAGCCTAGAAACATCAATTCTCTAGACTCACTGACCTTGACATACTTAACGCTGTCTCTGATCTTCTCCAAGGCGTCACTTATCACCGATAATCCGTCTTGGACAATGAGATTCAGAATGTGAGCAGTACACCTGATGTGAAAGAAGTCTCCACTGCAGACTAAATCCTTTCTAAGTTGCCTCTTGAGAACTCCTTGCATGTTGTCATTAGAGGACGCATTGTCTACGGTTACTGTGAAGACCTTCTTCTGCAAACCCCATTCTTTAATCAGCTCCATTAGCTTCATGGCAATGACCGGACCAGAATGGGGTGGAGGGAAAGCGCAAAAGGAGAGGATCTTAGGTCTAAGGTTCCACTCAGCGTCGACATAGTGGGCAGTAAGACAGAGATAACCTTCGATTGTTATTGCTCTCCATAGATCCGTCGTTAGACAGATCCTACCCGGAACTTCACTCAACACCTGCCTGAGCTTCATTTTCTCCCTCTCAAAGATCTTAAAAACATCTGAAACCGCCGTGTTTCGACCCCAGAACTCTATGGTCGGGTTGGCATAATGCAAAGCTTCTCGTACTCTTCGGTACTCAACAAAGGCGTAAGGTAGATCATGCTCGACAATAGCCACATCAATCATTTCTCGAAACACCAACTGATCGATCTTAGGACATGTGTTATTAGGGGTTTTAGGGCAGGTTCTTGAGTGGCGAAGAAGGGTATTGGTTCCACTTTTATGTAAGTCTAGGATGTAGAAGTGGTTACAGTAGTTGCAGACACATTTAAATTTTCCATCAGGCATCCTATCTCCTTCTATAGTAAAAAAGTTCCAGCACTTAGAGTGTCTACGCTTGTGTTTACCTTTCACCTCGGCTGTACTCATCAGAGACTCGTCCACCACAGGATTGTTCTCATCCATTTCCTGTTCTGAATCCCCATTGTCACTCGCGTAGTCATCATCATTGTTCAAACTCAATNGCACAGGTTCACTCAGATACAAATCCAAAGCAGATTTCCTTGTTCCTGCTTGTTGAGAGAAGAACTCATAGAAGCCCTGCAAAGAAAGAGATTATTAAACCATTTGTTTCTACTTCTTGTGATAACTTAAATACACATCTAAAGTATTGGTTTTAAATAACTTACCCCATAACCAGCTGGTAAAGCATCTGCTTCTACTTCTTGTGAACTATGCGCACTAGTATTCTTCTTGTAATCTCCATACAGCTTCAACATCCTTTTGCGTATGTAATCCATTCGGGATTTACAAGTTGTTGGATCTGAACTGTGGTAGCAGTACTCCAAAACCTTGAACTTTAGCCTAGGATCTAACACTGCTGCAATGGCTAAAATGTTGCTGTACTCTTCCCAGTACTTAACAAACTTCAACCTCATGGAAGCCACCATATCAGCAATCACTGTATCTTCATGGAACTCATTTGAACCCAACCAACTTTGAATTTTCCATACTTCCATGAAGTACAGATTCGCGGTAGGGTAAGAAGAGCCGGAAATGAGCCTTGTCATCTCATCAAACGGCTGTAGCAAATCACAAATCAGCCTAGCTCTTAACCACTCAGACTCTGTAGGTAAGCTCTTCTAACTTGCTTCGATTTCTGCAAGATTCTTAAACGCCTCTTTGTAGTGAAGAGCCCTAGACAGCATCAGATAGGTTGAGTTCCACCGCGTAGTGACATCCAAAACCAAACCGCCTTTCTTAACAATCCCAAGAGTCTCCACACAGCCTAGAAACAGCAACTCTCTAGACTCACTAACCTTGACATACTTAACGCTGTCTCTGATCTTCTCCAAGGCGTCACTTATCACCGATAATCCGTCTTGGACAATGAGATTCAGAATGTGAGTAGCACACCTGATGTGAAAGAAGTCTCCACTGCAGACTAAATCCTTTCTAAGTTGCCTCTTGAGAACTCCTTGCATGTTGTCATTAGAGGACGCATTGTCTACGGTTACTGTGAAGACCTCCTTCTGCAAACCCCATTCTTTAATCAGCTCCATTAGCTTCATGGCAATGGCCGGACCAGAATGGGGTGGAGGGAAAGCGCAAAAGGAGAGGATCTTAGCTCTAAGGTTCCACTCAGCGTCGACATAGTGGTCAGTAAGACAGAGATAACCTTCGATTGTATTGCTCTCCATAGATCCGTCGTTAGACAGATCCTACCCGGAACTTCACTCAACACCTGCCTGAGCTTCATTTTCTCCCTCTCAAAGATCTTAAAAACATCTGAAACCGCCGTGTTTCGACACCAGAACTCTATGGTCGGGTTGGCATAATGAAAAGCTTCTCGAACTCTTCTGTACTCAACAAAGGCGTAAGGTAGATCATGCTCGACAATAGCCACATCAATCATTTCTCGAAACACCAACTGATCGATCTTAGGACATGTGTTATTAGGGGTTTTAGGGCAGGTTCTTGAGTGGCGAAGAAGGGTATTGGTTNTGGGTTTTTATGAGAGATTCTGCTCTGTATCGTGAAACCAATAATCTTCAGCCGCAAGAAATCTTCTCGAGCATGAAACAGTACATCTCTCTCGCGATTCCCTCTGCAATGATGATATGGTAACTATGTTTTCTCTGTTTCTTGATATTGATCTTCAACTGATGCTTAAATCTTTTATCTCTTTTGGGGTGTAAGTAAAGTTTGGAATGGTGGTCATTTGAGATTCTGTTACTATTGTCTGGACTCTTACCCAACTCAAAACTCGAAACATCGGTGATGTCCATATGGTATGTGCATATATCCCCTTGTATATATTATACAGATGATCCATTTGTCACTTACATAAATAATCTAAGAAAATGAGATTCAGTCCAAGATAAATGGGCGAAAAGATGCATTGTCTTAAAGGACCATGTTAGGAGATTCGCATCAAAAATATGGAGATATATTAATATGCATGGCCAGATTTGGACACATCCCCATAAAACATTGGCTTTGGTCCTCAAAATTTTTGGAGGTTTTTGACATAGGGAATGAAACTCAAATTATAATTTAAATAAAATAAATTTATTAAATAAATGTTTAAGCCTTCAAAATCTATGATCCATCCGTGCTAATATGTTTTCTTTGAGCAGCCTCACAACTTCACTTCTGCATTATGTTTTCGTGGATGCAATAGGTGCAGCCGCAAGGTATAGTAACATTACCAATTGTTCATAAGAATATAATTCTTTGTGAAAATGCTTCGTAACCATTGTCTTGTTTATATAGCACACATGTCTCAAACGAGCTAGGCGCTGGAAACCCAAAGGCAGCTCGAGCAGCGGCTAATGCTGCACTTTACCTTGGCGCTTTTGATGCTTCCTTTGTATGCATCACTCTTTACAGTTATCGAAAAACTTGGGCGTATATCTTTAGCAATGAGGTAGAAGTCGCTCACTATGCAACAAAAATCACACCGATTCTCTGCCTATCAATCTTTATCTGCAGCTCTACGGCCGTGCTCTCAGGTAAGCAAGTCATATCAAATGGAAAAACCATATGCAGTAAAATGTAGAGATGAAGGCTTTTGTGATTATATTTGTAACTTGAAAGCCAAGAAACTAATGTACACTGCAATTCATCATATCCTTAGGGATTGCGAGAGGAGCAGGGTGGCAACGTATAGCAGGATATGCAAGCATAGGATCATATTATCTGGTTGGTATACCTGTGGGTTCAATCTTATGTTTTGTTGCGAAATTGAGAGGGAGAGGACTTTGGATTGGTATATTGTTAGGCTGCTTTTCCCAAACGATGGTTCTTGCTCTTGTCACTTTTTTCACCAATTGGGAGCAAGAGGTATACCTTTCTTTCTCTAGTTACTTATCTTCATCTTATAATTAAAGTTTTGAATTTTATCTCGATTGGGCTCCAGGCAACGAAGGCGAGGGATAGAGTATTGGAGATGACACCTAAAGGAAACCAAGAAACAGAAATCATAAAAGAGGATGCGCAAGTTCTACTAAGCGATATTTCAGAAAATGTGTAACCCCATATCCATGTGTTTCTGATTTACACAAGCGTCTGTGTTTCTAGTTCACATAAGCATGTGTTTATGAATCGAATAAGAATAAGGCTTCGAATGTTTTCAACCACACTACAGTTAGTACACCATAGTTAATAGTAACAAAAATCTTTAAATATACTTATGTATCTCTATATTTTTGTTATTATTAGTGCCCCATTGCACTTGTTCTGCAATTGTCCAAATTTTGTCATTCGGAGCCTATGTTTCTTGAATTGACTATTGACAAGAGTTGAACAATGGACTGGAATCTGGGACAATAAAATACTATTAGACAACAAATATATAGCAAACTGAAATCATATTATTCTGCTCATAAATGATTTTCATTTTGATTACCTAATTCTTCCTTATATGTACATGTTCTAGACAAACTATATATTATCTATCGAGAGAAGAAAACATTGACATGGGGAAATCCGATGCCATCTTCAAAAATAACCAAACTCAGTGATAGAAATATGACAAATTGGCTTATTTCAACTCGAGGAGCTGGAAGGTAGCAAATACGATAAGGGGTTTTGTGTGTGGTTTCTCTGGTCAACCACCTCAACTCATGAGTCATGACAACAACAGCAAAATCCAATCCTTTCATTTTTGGTTTTAATTCTGTATTCGTTGTATTATGTTTTTTTCTTCAAAAAAAATATGTTTTCTTTCAGCTAAATGATGAAGATATTGTAACGCGGCCACCCCAGTTTCCATCTTTCCTTTTAGAGTTTACCACTCTTCATAGCTTCTTAATTGCTCAAAAAATTGAATCCAAACCCGTCAAAATCAAAAGTCGTCGCGCTAGTAGTTTACAGGATTTCCATGCAACAAGAATTAACTAAAAACTGAAAATCTCTCTCTCTCNTATATATTTATTTATTTATTTTATTATTAAATGATATTTTTTACTCATATGGTTTTAAAATCATGTGTATCTTCTTATAATAAAAATGTTAAACCAATTGATCATTAATTTTTAACATAATAATTTTAATAGTTTTAGTCATTTATTGTCGTTTTTAAAAATTCAAAATATAACATATACGAAAAAATCTAAATTTTATTTTTATAGCTAATTTGATTGTTTAATTTATTTTAATAATATAAAATTAAACAAAAAATGATGGAGGAGATATACATTGTTATCAAATCTTTATTATTAAACTCATTAATTGTCATATATATATTAGTCATTTATGGTAATTCCGTAGGTTTTATTTAAGGAAAGAAAATATCATATCATATCATTATATCATATAGTTTGACCAACTTATGTATCTAACAACATATAAAAATCGAATGTGGACCTACTTATTTTTCAATTGAATGTAATTGACTACCTAATTGAGTGCCACCTATGCATTGGGGCCTCTTTTAATTAATACAAAATTGAGGTTACATCTTTTCAAATGTTCCTCAATTAATATATAAGGGATGTCACATCTTACTTTTAAGCATGTGATTCCTAATAGCTATTTCGTTGAAGTAAAAACAACACATGTGAATATCAAGGGAAACGTCAATGAAATGCAAACAAAGTTATTTTCTTTATTTAATTGGATTTACTTAAATGTTTTAGCACAAATGTGGCCAACGAACTAGGAGCTGGAAACCTAGTCGCGGCTAAAGCTTCTGCGTTTGTTGCAATCATGATTGCAGCTGTTGAATCTTCTTCCGTAAGCTTTGCTCTGTTCATGTCAAGCAACATTTGGGGCTACGGTTATAGTAACGTCCCTGAAGTGATTCTCTACGCTGCAGAAATCACACCGGTTCTCTGCATTTCCATTGTCATGGACAGCTTGTCAGCTTCACTAACCGGTTTGGAATCCACACTATTTAGTCTTTATAAACACGCAAAGAAAAAGAGATTTTCTAAATAAAGTTTCTGTCTTATTTATCTTGGTGTATGTGTTTTAAGGGGTTGTGAGAGGAAGTGGTAAGCAGAAGACTGGAGCTTACGTGAATATCGCTGCGTTTTATATCATTGGTATTCCAATAGGACTTCTGTTCTGCTTTATGCTTCACTTCAAAGTCAAAGGTCTCTGGATTGGAGTTCTCACTGGATGCACTGTGCAAACTATCACCTTGTTTCTCATTACTACATTCACAAAATGGACCAGTGCGGTAACTGAGGTCTCGACCGTTTAATACGCCAATTATTGCGGTTGTGTTCCCATCAAATTATTTGTAAAGTCTCAGTCAGTACTTCATATTTATTTTTGTGTTTTTTATCAATAACATGCGACTAATTTTTTTTTTGAAAAACAATACAAATATTGTAATATGTAACTGCAAAAGCAAATTTAAATGTGAAAGATGTGTGATATACGCCTCTATGAATACCTCCAAGTATGAGAAAGATGTAGCATCCATTCATAAATCTGTATGGGTTGAGACTTAGACGTATAGGTTATGAAAAACAAAATAAATGTCAGATTTAAACCAAAAAAAATGTCAGATCAACATCAAACTTGTTCACCATGACGAGCACATATCTGGTGGTAATATACTAGAAACTTTGAAGAAACAGATTTAGCAAATGAGATCAAAATATCTACGCAACCTTTTTTAAAAACATAATCTTCTTTCATTTCTTCTCCCAAAAGGGACATCTTTTTAAATAGAAGAAGTTTAAAATTTTTATATAGAGTTTGATTTGAAAAAAACAACTCATAGACTTCATTAGACCTGGAACTTCGGATATTCGGATCGGGTTCGGGTAAATCGGATAAATGTATTCTCTACCTAATAGGTACTTGGTAGATTTCGGTTCGGGTTACCGGTTCCGGGTCGGTTACT
>QGKV02001556.1:21765870-21777149 GCA_003260655.2 Brassica cretica
ATCATTGAAATAAAAAGTCTATTTTCTTTAAGGCAATACATATTGTTTACAAATGATGTTTGTTTTCATGCTTGATTTAACATTTTATTGATATTTTATCAATTTTATATGTGATAGATTAATTTAGATGTTTTTCTTTATGTTTTAAATTTTGTTTTTTACTTTGGTTATATCCGAACCGAACCGATATAACCCGAATCCGTACGATATTTTTGAACTGAATCCGTGACATGAGTGGAGGAGAAAATGCTCTACTGAGCTAACGGTGGAGCCGTCTAACGACCCCCCCCCACTCCCGTCCCGGGGCGCTAAGGGACTGAACCGAACCCGAAGTGTGATTATTCGAACTCGATCCGTACTAATAAAATTTTAGTATGGGACCTAGAAGCGTAAACCCGAAAATCCGAAAACCCGAAAAACCCGATCCGAATGCCAACGGGTACCCGAACGCCCAGGACTAGGTTCAGTTAAGAAATAACACTTTAATTTAAATGAACCTGTGCAATCTGAGTGAAAATATGAAGAAGAAAAAGAAACAATCAACGTTCTCAACTTTTTTATTTCAACGAATTTTCATTTCTTGTAGAAACTAAAACATTGAACACAAATATTAAACAAATTGAATCACATCAGATCGTAATGTACAGGGAGTACTTCAAGCTTCCGACATGGAGAACGTGTTCCCCCAAAGCAATCTTCCTCTTCCCTGTTTCATCAACCACACTCAGATCCTTACACACATCCAACTCAAACCTCACCACCGCCTTTTCCGTCCTCCCGAGAAGCACCTTCTCGAACGTCACCAGATGCTTAACCGGCGACCTGTGCACAGCCGGTGGCGTCATGAACAGAAACACTGTGTGGCTTCCTTCTCTGATTCCCGCATTCCTTACTTTAAGCTGGACTTCCACGGTCTTCCCGCAGTACGTTCCGGTCGCGTCCACCGATAGGCACTTTGAAGACCTGCAAGGGTGGCTCGCATCAAGTCTGAGGGAGACGAACCCTGGAGCTCTGATAAGCCGGTGGTGGAACTGAGTGTAGCTGATGCCGTCTCCGAAGCTGTACACGGTTTCTCCGGTGTAGAATCGATAACTTCGACCCGGATACCCGGCAGAGTTATCGGGTCTCATGTTCATGTTTGACATCGGAAGGTTTTCCACGTACGACTGAGGATACCACGTCATCGGCAATCTTCCGCCTAAACCAAAAATAAAAATACAAAAGCTACCGGTTAGTCAGCGAATTATAATCGTAAAACCAAACCGGTTGGTTTAGTATGGAGAAGAACAGTGTCTTTCTTACTCGGATTATGACGACCAAAGATGACGTCAGCAATGGCGAGACCACCGGCTTGGCCAGGAAACCCGACCCACATGATGCTTGTGATCTTTGGATCGTTCTTGGCGAAAGTAACGTCCAATCCTCCACCGGACATGATGACCAGCACCACCGGTCCTTTGGCNTCGGCAATCTTCCGCCTAAACCAAAAATAAAAATACAAAAGCTACCGGTTAGTCAGCGAATTATAATCGTAAAACCAAACCGGTTGGTTTAGTATGGAGAAGAACAGTGTCTTTCTTACTCGGATTATGACGACCAAAGATGACGTCAGCAATGGCGAGACCACCGGCTTGGCCAGGAAACCCGACCCACATGATGCTTGTGATCTTTGGATCGTTCTTGGCGAAAGTAACGTCCAATCCTCCACCGGACATGATGACCAGCACCACCGGTCCTTTGGCAGCATTAGCCACCTCAGTCACAAGCTGTTGCTGTTTCCCGGGAAGGAGCAAGTCGAGTCGGTCGTGGTCCTCCCTCTCAATGGATAAATCTGTTCCCATCACTAGCACAACCGCATCAGCTGAACCCGCTAAAGAAGCAGCTGAATCTATATCCGCCTCTGTGCACGCCACGTTAGGACAGCCCTTCTGATACGTAGCCGACACCGTTTCCACTAGTCCTTGAAGTGGTGTTGTGTACTTGCACGGTACGCCTGAAGAAGATTAAAAAACAATATCGTTTTTCAAGATTCAAGCCTAAGTCTAAATCGTGGACACAAAAAATATCACTTGAGTTAATTTTAATTTTTACCGTGGTAGTTTCCGATCATTGTATCGGTGACATTAGCGTTTGGTCCAATAACTGCTACCGTCTTAATCGCAAAAGGTGAGAACGGAAGCGAGCCATCAGAGTTCTTGAGCAGCACAATGCCTTGTCTTGCCGCTTCTCTAGCGAGTTCTTGGTTCTCAGCTGTGCAAACGTCCTGAGGACCAAGATTGCCGTAGGGCTGCTTCTTGGGGTCACCATCGAAGAATCCTAAACGCATCAAAGTCGCGAAGTTGTTTGAAATTGCAGTGTCAACATCTGATTCGTTTACCAAACCGGCATCGACCGCACCCATTGCGTGTTGACCAGTGAAATGATCACAATTCAAATCCAAACCTGCCAACATAGATTTGGCAACAGCTTCTTCTGGAGTCTTGGTGTAGTGCTGGCTCGCATATATCACTTCTACTGAATCACAATCCGAAACAATGTACCTAATAACATAAACCCAAAAAATAGATTAACCTTAATAATTTTTTTTTTGACAATTTAGAGGCAATGGAAACTTATGTATAATAGCTCTTTAACATTTACGGGCCAAGACAAATGTTTCATGCGGTTGTATTCAGAAGAAAAAAAACCCCTACACAGTTTGAAACCATGTAAAAAAATCTCACCCATTTAACTTCCATTGACCGCGAATCACACCAGAAAGCAGGTCAGGATCAGCGCATGTCGGTTTACCGTTAACTTGGTTGTAAGAACACATGACACTAGCCACATTTCCATCAACCACACAGCTCCTAAACGGTGGTTGGAATGTATCATCCATATCTTGTTGGTTCACCTAATCGAACACAAAGAAGATATAAATGTATTTGGTGTGACCCAATAACAATAAGGATACAAATGTTCTCGTTTTCTTACCACGGAGTTGAAAGTGTAACGATTGACGTCTTTCCAGTTATCAACATCGTAGGCGGTGTAGTGTTTACAGCAAGCGGCAACTTTTAGACGGTTAGGATCTCCACCGTCAGTACCTTGAAGACCTTTAACATAAGCCACCGCGTATTTGCTTACGAGCGTCGGGTCCTCGCCAGGGGTCTCTTGACCTCTTCCCCATCTCGGGTCACGGAATATGTTTACATTCGGTGACCAAAACGTTAATCCAGCTGCTCCAACGTTGTACATTGCCCTCGCCTCCGTCGACACAACCTTAAACCATGCCATAAATAGAAAATATTACTAGAAGCGTGCAAAGGACTGTTGTCTATTACTTGTAACCAAAGAAACAAAATCTTCCATTGTGGGGGATAGTTTCTTTCACCTTGCCAATGGCTTGGAAGAGAGATACGTTGAAGGAAGCAGCGGTGAGTATGACTTGAGGGAAGCTAGTGGCACCAGGGACTAGACCGGTAAAACTAGAACCACCTCCGACATCAGAGACACCGTGAAGTGCCTCCGACCACCAGTTATAATCTGGAATCCCAAGACGGCTCACGCCGGTAGCTTTGCTCACAAGAAACCCGATTTTCTCCACCAACGTTAATCTTCCGACGAGATCGGAGACTCTGGCTTCCGCTTTCAAACCCGTGTTGCAGAATCCGTAACCAGCTAGAGAAGGGTTTGTGATGACGTCACATGCGAACACTGGAGAAGAAGATTGGGCGTTAGATGGCTTGGAGATGAAGAAGAGAATACTGAGGAGAAGTGTGGAAACAGAGGGGAGTGCTCTGTTTCCTCTTGTTTGCCGATGATAACTCATTTGCTTTGTGTTTGTCTCTTGTTTGTTTTCTCGTTTGTGTGTGTTTAGTTTATCAACAGTTTGATGCCACTATATATACTAATAGAAGATTGCAATTTTAGGATTTGAACTTTAGAAAGTCGTATATGTGCTGGCATTTTATCTAGATATAAAAAGATGGAGATGCAAATGATAAGATTACTACGGATAATAATTATATTTCCTGCTATTTGTTAAAAAATCTAACAAAGAAACTGTATTCAAAATGTATCATAAATCTGATTCNGACAGCCCCGCTGGTACGTCGCTGACACCGTTTCCACCAGTCCTTGAAGTGGTGTTGTGTACTTGCATGGTACACCTGAAGAAGATATAAAACGACACCGTTTTTACAGATTTAAGCCTTAAGTCTGAATCTTCGACACAAATTATCAATTGAGTTAAATTTAATTTTTACCGTGGTAGTTTCCGATCATTGTATCGGTGACATTCGCGTTTGGGCCGATAACTGCTAGCGTTTTAATCGCAGAAGGTGAGAAGGGAAGCGAACCATTAGAGTTCTTGAGCAACACAATGCCTTGTCTTGCGGCTTCTCTAGCGAGTTCTTGGTTCTCAGCTGTGCAAACGTCCTGAGGACCAAGATTACCGTAGGGCTGCTTCTTGGGGTCACCATTGAAGAATCCTAAACGCATCAGAGTCGCGAAGTTGTTTGAAATTGCAGTGTCAACATCTGATTCGTTTACCAAACCGGCCTTGACCGCACCCATCGCGTGTTGACCAGTGAAATGATCACAATTCAAATCCAAACCTGCCAACATAGATTTGGCCACAGCTTCTTCTGGAGTCTTGGAATAGTGCTGGTTCGCGTATATCACTTCTACTGAATCACAGTCCGAAACAATGTACCTAATAACATAAACCCCACAAAAATAGATTAATCTAACTAAAAAAGTTCAACAATTTAGGGGTAATAGACACTTATGTATAATATCTCTTTAACATTTAGGGGCAAGACAAATGTTTCATCCGGTTGTGTCAAAAACCCTACGCAGTTTTAAACCAGGTAAAAAGATCTTACCCATTCAACTTCCATTGACCGCGAATCACACCAGAAAGTAGGTCAGGATCAGCGCATGTCGGTTTGCCGTTAACTTGGTTGTAAGAACACATGACACTAGCCACATTTCCATCAACCACACAGCTCCTAAACGGTGGTAGAAACGTATCATCCATATCTTGTTGGTTCACCTAATCCAACACAAAGAAGGTATAAATGTATATAGTGTGACCAATAACAGTATTCTAAGGATAAAAATGTTCTCTTTTTTCTTACCACGGAGTTGAAAGTGTAACGATGGACGCCTTTCCAGTTATCAACATCATAGGCGGTGTAGTGTTTACAGCAAGCGGCAACTTTAAGAAGGTTAAAATCTCCACCGTCAGTACCCTGAAGACCTTTAACATAAGCCACCGCATATTTGCTAACGAGCGTGGGGTCCTCGCCAGGGGTCTCTTGACCTCTTCCCCATCTCGGGTCACGGAATATGTTTACATTCGGTGCCCAAAACGTTAATCCAGCTGCTCCAACGTTGTACATTGCCCTCGCCTCCGTTGACACAACCTTAAACCAAGCCATAAATAGAAAGTATTATTAGAAGAATGAAAAAGATTTTTGTCTTATTACTGTACCCAAAGAAACAAAATCTTCCATTGTGTGGGGGATAGTTTTTTCACCTTGCCAATGGCTTGGAAGAGAGATACGTTGAAGGAAGCAGCGGTGAGTATGACTTGAGGGAAGCTAGTGGCACCAGGGACTAGACCGGTAAAACTAGAACCACCTCCGACATCAGAGACACCGTGAAGTGCCTCCGACCACCAGTTATAATCTGGAATCCCAAGACGGCTCACGCCGGTAGCTTTGCTCACAAGAAACCNGTTCCTATACTCAATCTAGACCGTAGAGTGAGTCGGCTTATGGATCTGGGTGTATTTAATTGGATAGCGAATCTCTTCCCTTTGATTAAGTAAAGCACAGAAGAGTACTCTACCTACTTGGCTTTTCCCGCCTACTTCAGAACCGTTAGAGGTCTTTAACTGAATATTATCATTTATTTATTTTATTTTTAGGGGAAAATGTAGATAGCTTCAACTACAAAACTAGTGTTTGGAAATTGCATACAAGGACACTGAGAAAAATGATTAGTATATTTGGTTTGGTGTATGGTTTTAAGCGTGGGAATGGGATTGTGACAAATATTCACTATAAAATTTTAACCCACGTGTACCGTTTTATGAATTACTAATTAGCAACTTGTGTAATTACAACTTGCTTAAAATTGTACTCAATATTATCAAACTTCTCATTTGGCAAATTTTCTGGAAAATATGATGAATATTCGACGTCAAAAAGACTAACAAAACGTAATTTGAAAATTTAGATGGAAACAAAAATGTTTGTTACGGGGGAAGTTTTGCTTGTCACTTAAGGAATTGTAATTTGGAGGATACAAAAAGTAGTGATGGCTTGTAGAAAATAAGAAAAGAAAATCGAGAATTCTATTTTAAAGTTTGGTTGGCTCGATCATGAATAAGAATAGTTTAATTAACTGATGATGAAATAATAAAAATTAGATGTCATTGTTTAACTTTCAGGTTGCAAACGACAGTAGTAAGGTAAGGAAGACAAGTGAGAGTTTGCTTCGAGAACACAGTTTTAACTAACTATATGGTCCCTCTTCTTCCTTGTGTACATACTTCAATCGAAATCTATCGTTGTGGCTAACTAACTAGAAAATGTTCCCTTCCTTCAAACCCAACAACCCAACGGAATTTACTTTCTTACCCTCTGTTTTTCTTAAATATTGTATAGTCTTTTTTTTTTGCAACTAATATTATATAGTCTATTCTCAGTAATTATCACGTATACTTCTGTCGTTGTAACGCGAATAACATGAATAATCGATTAGTTAATCAAAAATGGGTCAACGATAAAAGAAAGAGACATAAATGGGCCATTCAAATAAGGTTTAAGCCCAAAACATACGCGAGGATCCATATGTATATTGGTAAATGCATTTGCACATATGTATGCTTAATTAGTTAATTCTCTCGTTAAACCCAAAAGATGTAATAAACTCACAATCACGACAAAACCATGAAGTCAGATAAGCTCTGGAGTCGATCACCAGTCGTCAAAACCGGCAAATCCGAGTTTCCGGTTATAAGATTCGTCCGTGGTTACCTCGAGAAAATCAAGGAAAAAACCGGCGGTCCAGGAGTTGGTGGCGGTTTAGGCTGCGGAGCTGGGCTCGGTATCGGTCTAACCGGCGGGCTCGGGTTAGACGCTTCTGAAGGGCTAAACCATAGCAATGTGGTGTTTGGAATCGGAATGGGTTGCGGTATCGGATTCGGGTTCGGGTACGGATTTGGAGTTGGCGGCGGAATCAATTTCGATGACATTGGAGATTATTTGACCTATGAGAAAAGCTCCGGTTCAAAGTCCGGGTCTGGTAAAGGATTTTTTTCAATTGATTATTAAAGAAATCGTTGTTAATTATCCATTTTTCAGTCAAAGTACTCCTCCGTGTTGTCTTCTTTATTTTGGTTTAACCATGTCTTTCGGTTTATGTATCTCATTTCCGGTTTAAGTTCATGTATGTAATCTTATTTATGGAATCATTGAGCCTTGTCTTCTGGGTTGTTTTCAACGATTTAGTAGTGCCAGAAGCTAAGAGTAGCTTTGGAAAACTGCTTATAGATCCTAGAATGGCTAATCTTTTGTGAGAGTGTGATTGTTAAAAGGCATAGGAGTTTTGTGGGACTGTAGGGAAGTATTACAAGCATTATGCAATGACTACAAAAATGGTATTAAGAGGCTGAAGCTACTTATTACCTCATGTGCTGATTGCATTGACTGATAAGAGTCATTATGCAATGACTCCCATCTCTCTCTCTCTTCAGTCAGCAAATGGAATTAGAAACTCCTAATCTACTTATTACCTCACCGTAATATCAAATTTATAAAAGATACACATAAACATAATGGCGATAGTTACATCAAATATTCATGATAAATTAGTTATTCTGTTGAACCAAAAAAAAACCGAAAAACATAGTTGTTTCAAATTGCAGATGCCAGTTTCTCGAAGCTCTCAAAGACATTTCTCATGCTTGGTCTTTTATCTGGACTCTTCTTTACACAATCTAATCCAATTTTGACCACTTGAACCATACTGTCTTCCATATCTCTATCTCTAGCTAAAACCGGGTCAAGAACATACCAAACCGGTTTATTTCTCTCAGCAGCTGCTTCAACCCACATAACCAAATCGGTCTCTGAATTACTCATCTGCATAACCGGATATTTCCCGGTTACCATTTCGAGTACCACTAAACCGAATGAATACACGTCCCATTTCTGAGACGGTTTAGTCATCTTGGAAGCTTCAGGAGCTTGGTAATATGCTTCTCTTGAGACGCTTGGTGAGCGCGACTCCATCGGAGAGATCTGATCCGATCTAATGTCTGAAGAAGGCATGTCGACAATGCGCCCCAAACCGAAACCTGAAATTTTCGGTTCAAGATTCGGTCCGAGAAGTATGTTACTGGAGTTTATGTTTCCATGGACGTATCTCTTGGCGCTGAACTCATGAATGTACGTCAATCCTTTTGCGATTCCTCTCAATATTCTTAACCGAACCGGCCAAGAAAGTTGCTTGCATGACAAGCTACCTGGTCTACCTGTTATATAACTTGTATGAATTAGACTTGATCCTAAAGTTCTTAACTATCAAACAATGTTCAAAAAATCACTAGAATGTAGCTAGGCTCTTCTAAAGAAATAGCTACTATGCGGATTATTCAGAGCCTATTAGTTAACAAATAACTGATTTATTTTAATATTTTTTATATTTACATTAAATTTTTAGTTTTTTGGATTTATTTATAAAAATATTTTGATGAACTATAAAAGTTATATATACAAGAAAATAAACTAGACAAATTTGTGAGTTTTCACGGATATTGTTGCTTAATTTACCTGTTATATAACTTGTATGAATTAGACTTGATCCTAAAGTTCTTAACTATCAAACAATGTTCAAAAAATCACTAGAATGTAGCTAGGCTCTTCTAAAGAAATAGCTACTATGGGGATTATTCAGAGCCTATTAGTTAACAAATAACTGATTTATTTTAATATTTTTTATATTTACGCTAATTTTTTAGTTTTTTGGATTTATTCATAAAAATATTTTGATGAACTATAAAAGTTATATATACAAGAAAATAAACTAGAAAAATTTGTGAGTTTTCACGGATATTGTTGCTTAATTTATCATATTTAAACTAATTTAGATCGCTGACAAAAAAAAAAAAACTAATTTAGATCGATATAAACTAATTTTAACCAATTTAAAACCGGTTTAAATTGGTTTGAATTGTATAAATCGGATTTTTAAAAAATCGTTTCCGGTAAGGTCTAGTCTCACCTGCACCGATTTTTAGAACATTGCTATAAAAATGATCGAATAAGACCTTCAATATTCAAGAATTTACACGATTTGATCAGAACTTACCTTGAATTACAGAACTAAGGTCACCATTTGGTATGTAATCATAGATTAGGAGTTTCTCTTCTTGAGACCAGCAACAAGCTTGTAGATTCAAGACATTCGGATGCTTGATTTTCGCCATTGCTTCAACATCAGCAAGAAACTCTTTGAGCCGTAACCAACCTTTATCTCCCAATCTTCTAACGGCCAACATTAACCCGTTTTCAAGAACAACTTTGTAGACAAGCCCGATCCTGCTCTTTCCTAGAAGAAAAGCCGATGCTTTCAGAAGCTGGTCGAGGTCAAATTGAATCTCCGGGTCCATAGGCATGAAAACCTGTTGAGTTTTGTTCTCATCTATCGCCTCGGATGCTGAGTTTCCTTTGAAACAGAGAAACTCTTGCATTGTCTTCTTCTCTGAATGACTTGTTCGGTTGTTTTGATCTTTGTCTGCACGAGCCGCGGATGCTTTTCGGAGATGGTAGATGAATAATGAAACAAGAAAGATGATTCCAGCAACTGTGCATCCGGTGGCTGTAAGGATGGTGCAAAATCTAGAGTGATGGTTGGCTTTTTGTGTATATAGTTGAGAAGGAATTATTTGTGTGTTTCTTGTTGCGCAAGAAACCTTTGTGGGTATTCCACAGAGCAAAGGGTTCCCTTGGAAAGCATTTGGACCGGCGTTCAACAGGACGTTAGATTGTGGTATCGGACCACTGAGATTATTGTAAGAAAGATCGACATAGAGAACCTCCGGGAGATCTCCAAGGCTTGTTGGAATCATACCTGACAAGGAGTTGTGAGAAAGATCAAGAGTACCTTTCAGATTCTTCAGATTACTTATATCTTCGGGAATTGTTCCACTTAAGCGATTGAAAGAAAGATTCAGCGTCCGGAGCTGAACCAAACTAGAACCAAACCGGGTCGGAAGATCTCCAGAGAAGTTGTTGTTGCTTAGAACAAGCGTCTTCAGCTTCTTGCATTGAAGAAGCGACAAAGGTATTGAACCGTTGAAAGAATTCTTTGAAAGATCCAAAGTGATCAGACTCTTCAACCTCCCTATCTCTTCTGGAACAAACCCGGAAAAAGAATTTCCAGAAAGCACCAAGCTTTGAAGCCCTTCAGGTGCAAAGAGCTCTGTAGGTAACTTTCCTTGAAACTCATTGTTTTTGAGATTAATGTGTCGAAGGGACAAGAGGGTTCCTATGGAAGGATGAAGAGAGCCTGAAAGGTTTTTGTTCGGAAGACGAATTGAGATAACTCTCAGATCTTTGTTACATGTAATGCCTAGCCAAAAACAAGGGTTTGTATCTGAAGAGTTCCAAGTGGTTAAGACAGAGTAGTCTTTCTGGTTTAGTAAGGCTTGCTTAAAGGAAAGAAGAGCAAGGCCTTGATCGTTTAGAGAAGTAGCCATGGAAATGAAAAGGGTTAGCAAGAAGCAGAGAATGAGAAATAATTGAGCCATCTCTAAAAAGAAACTGTTCTGAATTGAGTAAAGTTTGGCTCCTAAAAGGAAGAAAGTATATAGGGTTGCTGTACGTTGGACTGGCCTAGTTTTTCCAAGTCAACAGTTGTAATTCACTTTCACTTCTAACATTTAAAGATTTTTGGTTTTTTTGGTTGTTGAAGAAAGTTACCAGCAAAAATACAATAGAACTGAATACTTTTTGTATAGAATATGGTATTTTGAATAGTATTGAATGAAAATTAGCGGGGATTGAGGCGATGATTGGAACAGTATGGGAGCACGTAATATAGAGGAACAGCTTTCTAGTTTCTAGTTGTTTAGTGGTGGGGATATGTATTGACGCTTATTAGCTTCCAAATCCTAAAGTCAAATCTCCACCAGAAAAATATTGTGGCGGTCAATTTAATATTTAGTCGGTACGATCTTTTTTCATATGAGTTTTTAGATTTTTTTTTTTTTTTTTTTTTTT
>QGKV02001556.1:21777247-21836596 GCA_003260655.2 Brassica cretica
AATTTTTTTTTTTTTTTTTTTTTTTGGAGTCTGAAGCAATCTGGCTAGTTTTCTGAAAGAATTATAGGGTAACACTTAACATGAAAAACACAATAAAGTTACATGGAAAACATACTTTTTTTGGCAAAACATACTTGAAGTGTTTTTCACAAGTCATGACCAAACATTTCTCCTAGGGTTTGTCTTTTTAACGCATGCAAATAAGTAAACAATTCAATCAAACAAGAGTTACGATGTCTAATTCAGATTAAACTCAAACTATAACCTGAACTGAGATTCTATAAAGAAAGAAATAATTAGTTAAGTATATTGACAAAATATTTATATATACAAAAAAAATAATTTTTATAAAGTTATTTAGTTTTGTTAGTTTTAGTTCAAATCCAAATCGAACTAAATTGAAGTTTGATTTCGAATAGGATTTATGTTCTCAAATCTAAAAATAATCAAAATGAAATTTATTTAAACTAAAATCTATTTTATAAAGCCCCAAAATAACCCCAAAAAAATCTGATTAAATTACTAAGACCATTTTTAACTCCATTTTATATTTTACTCCAAAATGGAATAGGAAATGAAGTGATCAAGAAACAAAAAAGTATTACTCTGTTTATAGAATGCAATACTGCATCACTGTTATACACCTAGTATACACAAAATATAGCAAAGATACAAACAAATAAACCAATAACAAGTTAACAACAATGTGAAACTTAAAACGGAAGCAAAAACACTTTCAGTAGTCACTACAACTAAACTTCTCATTGCTCTAAAGACGACTTATCTCTCTTCCGGCTAAAAAACTTAACCAAGTTCGGAACTTTCTTCTTCTTCTTCTTAATTACAAAGTAACTCGGAGTCGTCCCTCTGTTTCCCGAAGAGTATCTCCTCGTCTTCCCTCCCTGAACCGGAGTAAACCTCCCACTAATCCTCACCGACCTTCTCACCGGTTTAGGAGAAGAAGAGACCACCAAGCTGCTGCTTTTGTCTTCTGCTGATTCCTCCTTGAACTTCTCAATCTCGTTCTGCACCAGTCTCTTTATCGACAGCGACCTCTGCATCCTAAACGACGCCCTCTCCTCTTCCACCATTGTTTTCCCACTCTCCCTCTCTAGAGTCTCAGTCTTCATCACAATCTCCTTAGTGCTTGCCTTCAGCGCTTCCACCCACGCCATCGCCGCTTCCACTTTCTTCTCCGCAGTTTCTTCCGCGTGGCGCGCTTGTCCACTCAGATACTCGTACTCGAATCTAGAGATTGTGATGGTTGAGCTACTCTGAGAATCCATTTCTCTAGTTTCCATTGCTCTCTCTGCCGTTGATTCAAGCTTCTTTAGTGCTAAACTCTCTGCGTCTTTCGCCTTCTCCAGCTCATCTAACTTGGATAGCAACTCCTTCTCTTTCCCGCCGAATCCGATTTCGGTTTTCTTGATGATCCTTGCCTCTTCTTGAAGATTCACCTCTTCTTTCTTCGCAGCTTCTTTATCATTCTTTAACTTCTCTAAAGAACAGATTAAATTATCAGCAAGAGAGCTGATTCTTTCTTCGTCTGCAGATACTGCTTCTAATCTACCTTTCGCCATAAGCAGCTTTGTATTGAGTCTCTCAATCATTTCATCATCCTTTCGTATAACCTTCTCAAACCGAGCCGCTTCTTGTTTAACTTCCTCAAGCTCTTTACTCAACGCATCCATTATACCGCCGAGATAAAGAACCTCCGCGTTAAGAGAAGCGAGCTCCTCCTTCTTAGCTTCCGTCTCTTCCGTAACTTCTTTCAAAACCGTCAAAGCGTCCTTCTTCCCTCTTTGGTTCTTGGGAGCCTTCCTCTCCATGTCCTTAACAAGGCTTAACTGCGTTTCCAACATCTCGATATCAGCCAAAGTCTCTGACAACACATTCTCATACTCCTTTGATCTCTTTATCTCTTTCTTCATCTCCTTCGTCCTCTTCTTCATCTTCTCCAATTCCTCGAACGCCTCCTTCTTTTCCCTCTCTCTCTCCTCTTCCACCTCTTTGCATTCCTTCAAAGCCTCCATCTTCGCTAACTCAACCAGAACATGCTCTTCGTTCGCAGCGTCGACCTCAAGCTTAAGACTCTCAACCAAGTTTAAATTCTCTTCCGTTTTAGCCCTTAACTCCATCACTTCCTTCTCCGCCGCAACCTTCTCTTTTAAAACATAGGCTGCGTCGAGCTTGAGCTTGCTCAGCTCTTGCTTCACATCCTCCAACTCTCGAATGATCTGAGCGTAGTTACCGTTTCCATCGATCTTTAACTTCTTCACAGACTTTAACCGGAGATTTGACTGCTCTATAAGTAAAGTCAGCTCCTGTGCTGTCTTCTTGGCCTTGTTTAGTTCAGCTTCTGCTTTGGCCTTTGCAGAGTCGGAAGCCTTTCTGCTCTCTCTGTACATGCCAAGCTCTCTCCCTGACTTATGCAAGTCCTCTGCAACAGACTGTTAACAAAAACAGAGAACAAAGAAAAAAAACTCATCAAGATCGAAACTTTAGCAAACCAAAAGATCTAAAGAATTGATCTTTGGCGGCCTCACCTTGGCTTCTGGCAAATCTAG
Source organism: Brassica cretica (assembly GCA_003260655.2). Taxonomy (NCBI): domain Eukaryota; kingdom Viridiplantae; phylum Streptophyta; class Magnoliopsida; order Brassicales; family Brassicaceae; genus Brassica; species Brassica cretica. The sequence goes on from QGKV02001556.1 coordinate 21,779,815, forward strand.
CTGAGGAGAGACGGTGCGAGTAGCTATTTGTCCGTACATGTTGATGGCGGCTTTTACTGAACCTATTCTTCTTCCTCCACCTTCTGCCATTGATTTGCTCCTCCTGGGTTTCTACTCAAACATACAAAACTTCAGCCAGAATCTCAAATTGGAAGAGATACCCAGAAAAGCAGAGACAAGATTCTCCAGAAAAGTATAAACTTTGAGTTCAAAAATTGAGGCTGATGAGAAAGGGAATGTTTGAAGGAGAAACTTACAGGAGAGTGAGATGTTGGAGGAAGAGGAAGAGGAAGAGGAAGATTGTTGTTGTGTGTAGCAGAGGATAAACTGAAGAGATGGAGATGATGATGATGATGATTGGCTCACATCCACTCTGCTTTCTTATCATTTTCTTTTCTTTTTGTTCTTACTGGAAAAATTTAGGGAGAATTTATGAGAGTTTGTTTCTTCTGGTCTGAGGCCAAGGATACCACAAGTAGCACATACATATATGACATAAGGAAAACCCCCAAAAGTAAATTTAAAAACATATTCGACTGTACACGAATACTTTTTTTTTTACCAACAATAACTAGAAATTCACTAAAAAAGAAAACCAAATCAGTGGAGTAAAATCAATACTTTGAAAATGAGAAATTTGCGCACGTCATAACTCTTTATATAGTTCAAATTCAAGTAAAACCAATAATTATGTTGGCCTAAACACAATTTTCTCAAGTTCAAAACAGTCTCTTGCAAACACAATCTCCAAAACCTGCAGGATATTCATACATTCCATTGCAAAATTAAAACTTTAAAAGTTATAGGCTTCTTCAGATATTAGTGACCTCTATAATGTTGTAGATTGACTTTTCATGTGTTGCAGTTCTTGACCTGTAAAAAAATCTCATTTTCTTCAACTCTATCCACATAAAACCATCTCATATCTTTCACTAAACAATATGCGTTCAAAATAGCAGACAATAAGTGAAGAACATATATATGCCTTCCTATGCTTCTAATCAGAAGATTCAGATATACATAATTTATTCAGATATATAAAAATGTCAAATCGTAGTAAATTGGATTAAATCAACTTTTTCTCTATCATCCGCACATTCACATAAACTTGAGTTTTCCTTCTTTAGGAAGTCTCGTATACCCTATTACACGTCAGTGGCAAGCCAATAAGGTATTTTTTTTTATCTTACTTAGTAAACCAAAATCGCATGAAATCGAACAACTATTACTTGTTTTCAACCTTCAGTTTTAGGTTCCTTTCGCATGAAGACCAGTTACGTTCACGTTATTTAATGATACAGCAGCACATGCATTTTGCATTATGCAAATCAGTGTGAACCCATACCCAATAAATACCAAAACAAGACCTCAAATGTTCCTTAGAAAATATATAAAACACAGTCAAAATCCAAACAATTTATTATAAAACTAACTAAATAGACATGATGAAGATCTTGGCATTGACACTCATGGTTTTCGTCATTCTTTCGCCATCATTTGCGGCTCCAACTAAAGTGGCACTCGGAGCGGCATGTGACGCTAAGCAGCTTCAGCCTTGCCTAGCAGCGATTACAGGAGGAGGCCAACCCTCGGGTGATTGTTGTGCAAAGCTGAAGGAGCAGCAGCCATGCTTATGTGGATTTGCTAAGAACCCTGCGTTTGCTCAGTACATTAGCTCTCCGAACTCTCGCAAAGTCCTATCCGCTTGTGGTATTCCTTATCCAAGTTGCTAAAAATCTAGAGATTTTATAATTAACTAAATAAATAAATAACGAGTAAGGAAGATAAATAACATTTTTTCATACTTTGTTAACGAAACAATGTAACCGTTTGGATTAATGTAATCGTTTATACGGTTCATTAAAGAAGTTTCTTATTTATTTTTGTAGCTTTCTCGTGTAAACTAAAAACCCAATGCCAAAAAACTCCAAAATATCTATTTGATTATAACTGTTCAAATTAGTAAAAGTGCAATTTGGAGAATAAGTTAAAGTGGCAACAATATGGTAGGAAAACAAAAACTATATATAAACTGGTATAATAGTACTAGTATATTATGTATAGGACCAGCATAGACTTGATAAATGCTTAATCAAACAAGGACGTATATTTGATAGAGCAGAGAAAAGTGTGATAGAATAGAATAGAATAACTTGGTCCAACACATTTGCACATCAAAAAATAACTCTCAAGTTATCTAGCTAGGGTAGTAGTAAATAATCCAGCGACTTTGTAAACAAAAAAGTATCAAGACATAGAAAAACAAAGGCAGCTTATGAAATCACCAATTGAATCAACTCTATGGTCCGGTTGCAATCTATTGTAATTGTTCTTAATAAGGATTCTCCTCCGCTCATAACTGATGAGAACCAAAATAAGATCGTTATGAAACCTGACAACATATATCCAGCTGAGCGATAGTGAAGCGTCTCTGCATGTCCGCCTTCAATCCTGTTCTTATATAACAACCGGAAAACTACTCATTTTATCGCCATTTAATCTGCCAAAAGTAAATAAAAAATTTAGTGATCTATATTAAAAACATTCCTGAATTTCTTTTCTAATATAGTATATTGTTCAGATCATGGTTAAAGCTTACCCGCACTGGCTTTCTGCTTCTCCCTGTCTATATAGTTATAGATATTCTTATGTATCTTGCGGTTTGGTTGCATAGCGATTCAGCAGTTTCTTGAATAGTAATCTCCCCAGTGTAATCTACAGAACAGAAACAGTCACACTTATTTCCATTTACATAACATATATATTTTTTCTATGAAGTTTGTCACATACTTACCATTCCCATTCCCTTCCTGCTTTCCGTTCTCTCCACAATGTTGTCTCCACATTCAGTCTCATCCTTAATGCATACCTGGACTGTTTTGTTGCTACCCTTCATCTCTGCATCACTGCCTCCACATTTTTCGTTGTGTTCTATCTCTACATCGCTGCCTCCACATTCTTCACCTAGTTCAGTCTTGTGGCATTCATCACTAAACATATCATCTTTTCCGGCTTTACAAACATGTGGAAGAGATTCTGGATCAGCAAGTCCGTTCTCAGGCGAAGAACAGAGGCGTATACCCCATCCTGTTAATCTGAATGTAGAGTCTTCTTGCCAACCGCTTATCTGAATATGCATATCCACGTGAAGAGCAACAACAGCATTGTCTTTGTCCAGAGGGACACAACAGTCAAATATAAACAGCCGACTATCCTTCTCAAGCGTATGAAAGCTATTCGCCTCACTTGAGGAATCAAATATGTTCCCACATATGCCTTTGAACCGACATTTTACACGGATACTTAATCCACTGGGACCAGTTTTAGACATAGTGTCGAAAACAACCACTGCACAAACCTTAAATCTGAAAAATATTTGCGTGGGAGATGTGTCAAGTAGAGGGATGGCCAGAGAAGATTCTGTAGTATGGTGAGTGAAATATGAAGGCACTGCTTCACCTAGAAACGTCATGGACTCGAAGCCGACTGATAGTTGTTGTAAGAGAACGTCTTGATTAAACTTGAAGTAGTTTATGAAACCGACTTTTGGGATAAACTTATCTGAGGAAGACTCCTCGGAAACTGTGTCGCTATTAGATGCTTCCGTTTTCAACCCACTTGACGAAGTTCGGCTACTAAAATCAGCTATGTTCAGTGCCTCACAGTGTGAAAAGTCAACAGCAAGACGTGGCAGTTTAGAAATGTTTGGGTGTACATATTCCAACTTACTGCAACTTTCCATATTTAGGCTTCTGAGCTTAGAGAAGATCTCGACCCACCATGGAACTTCTTCTATTGCTGTGTAGCTAAGATTGAGATCTGAGATGTTGGTTGAGATATTAGGAAAAGTTATCAACCGTGAGCACTTAGTGAGGTCGAGGCTCTTGAGAGATTTGAGGTTGATGCCTGTGGGAAGAGTTTCAAGATTCGTGCATCTATTAATCTTCAAATCTCTTAGTTTGTTGAGATTCCGAAATGAGGAAGGAAGCTCCACTAAACTTGGGATGTTGAAGAGATACAACTCCGTCAAAGTGGGAGACAACATAGGCATGAAGGGTGTAAGCAGCTGAATCAAGTAAACAATTTAGAAATGTTAAACAAAATCATGAATCTTGCAATAATATTCAATATAGTATTGGACAATATTTGAAGTGGTTTGATTTTTCAATGAGATTTTAGATGATTATGGATGAATTATGAAAGTTATTGTGATTCTAGTTAAAACATTTCAGAATCGTACCTAAGACCAAGAGATTTAACTTTTGATATTTTAATAAAAGGTTATTGGTAGATGAATTCTTAGGAATTTCTTAAAATTTAAGATTTCTACAGCTACTATAGATTCTTAAAATATATATACAACAAATCTCATAAAATCCATTATTTCAAATATTTCAAATAACATAAGATTTTAAATACATTTAAAAATGACAAGTCAATAACATTGGATTTTTTAATCGTCTAAAACATTTTGTTTTTCGTCTAAAACATTACATTTTAAATAACGTTTCAAAATATGTATATGTTTGAATAATGAATTTTCATTTTAATACAAATTATTCTAAATTTCACTTTGACTACACACCCCCATTAACCAAATTAATTTGATATAAATTTAATCTTAAAAAGAATAAAAACTATTAACTAATAAAAATGGCAATTTCTCATGTGCAAACGGCTTTTGAATTTAGAAGTAAAAATACATACCTGCAACATTTTCCATTGTTTATTTGTCGTTACTTTTGACATGTGAAGCTTAACAAGATTCTTGAGATGCAAATTAGTGGGGAACTCTACCACTGATGTTTCCTCAAGAAAGAGATATGAGATGTTGGTTGAGATTTGGGAAATGTCCTCAACTGTGAGCAGAAACTGAGATTGATGTGGTCGAGAGATTTGAGATTAATGCCAGTTGGGAGAGTCTTCAGCTTTTTACAGAACTGCATGTCCAATTTTATCAGTTTATTGAGATTTCGTATTGAGGAAGGAAGTTCTACCAAACTCCTACAAGATTGAAGATTAAGTGTTTCAAGATTGGTGGCCGTCGTAAGATCTGGGATTTCTTTCAGGTCATGTGATCCACACAAATCCATCTCAATGAGACATGTAAGAGACTGTACTCAACCAAAAACAGAACACATAGATTAATAGAAAATTACACATCATGTATATTGGCATCCAAAAAGTGAAGTAAGAATTAATTACTATTCTAAAAACTTACCATAACTCCTTTCCACAGCCTCTCTAGCTTGCTATTCCGCATTTTAAGCTTGACGAGCCTATCTGTACAAAGCGTAGAAGGCATACATCGCATTGGATACCCAGACCAACACAGTAGTTTGAGCTTAGGAGGCAACCAGTCGAAGCTTTTGGGCAGCTTCAGTTTGTCTCCATTTACAAACCTAACTTTGTTCGAGTAAATCTCTAGAAAATGGAGATTACGCATCCCTTTGAAGGCACTCTCATGTACTTGTAACTCATCAATCTCATCAACATTCAATGATATCCCTAAGAGCTTTGAAGTACCCTGAAAATTATTATAACATCAATAAGAGATAGACCAAATTAGAAGCTTAACCTCATATACTAAGTAATAAAACGACTATGGATTAAAAGAAACTTACAATGCCTTCACTGAGTACATCACATATATCTTTTGAATCCACTAGAAATTTCCGCTTTTGAGGTTTTTTAATGGACTGTAACCAAACCACGTTTCTACCCATTTCTTGTAGCAAATGGTGCATCTCCACTTTACCCCACCTCACCTGAATGAGGGACTTGTTAACTAGGTTATTCAACCCTATATCAACATCCAACTCACTATCAGCAAGAAACAGCTTGATGTCTTTGACGTCTACATGATTGAAAAGACATGCAATATGCCGAAATATCGCCTTATCTTCTCCAAGTAACCCATCATAACCGACTCTTAGTGTCTCCTCTATTTTACCATCTAGACTTCTTCTAAGCCTAGGCAGCATATTCAAACAATCCTCCTTGTTCAAACCCCGCAAAGACGAACCCAAAACGTCGAGACCCAAAGGAAGACTACCAGCACGTTCCACAACTTCGGAAGCAAACTCCATCAAACCATCAGGTGGAGAGTCTTGCCTGAAAGCAGATCGACAGAACATCTCTAGAGCTTGTTCATCGGATGGGAGACCAACCTCGTATATAGAATCAATCCCATGGGCTTTTAAGAGTTGCTTATCAGTTGTAACCACAATAATTCTACTCCCACTCCCAAACCATTTGGTTTGACCCGCTAAAGCATCTAACACGTATGGATCATCCAAATCATCGATAACGACAAGAACTTTCTGGTGCTTTAGCCTTTCTTCCATTGCACCGATCTTCATGTTCTTTCTGTCCAAGATTTCTGACAGGAAGTTCATCCGCAAGCGCAGCTTCATGTTATAGTCAACTGGATTGGCTCGGCCATAAACTTCCATACTCTTCGATATGAAGGCTCTGTCTATGAAAACACTTCTTTGGAACTGATTAGAGATATTACAAAATAAAGCTCTTGCAATAGTAGTCTTGCCAATTCCCGAAGTACCCCATATCCCAACCATCTTCACTTCCTTGGATTCCAAATTCATCAGTAATATCACCTCTGCGATATGATCTTTGATGCCGACAAAGTCCTCAAACTCATTNTTTGATCACTGGCAAAGGCAGTAGCTTCTCTCCATGCAAGATCTTGTTCCTCTCTCTCCAGATAGCATATAAAACTGCTTGGAATGCATATCTTATACAGAAGAGAGACATCCTTTCTCTTTTCTCATCCATTAGAGTAACCAATACTTCAGACCAGATGAATGTGAATGAATCTCGTAATATACCCTTAGCAATATACTCCCATATCTGTGCAGAGTAATCACATTCGAAGAACAAGTGGCTTCTTGTTTACATAGCATTTTTACAGAGCACACACGTAGTATCCAATCCACTACTCCATCTCGATACCCTATCTAACGTCGACATCCTATCTCTTACAGACAACCATGCCATAAAAGCAAACTTCGGAGTTGCCTGAGAGAACCATACGCCCCTGGACCAAGAACATTGTGCCTTACTCTCTCTGAGCATTAACCAAGTTTCACTAGAGGAAAATCTCTGTTTGAAACCTGATTTTCCTTTCCAAAGACTCACATCCTTACTCTCTTGATTTAGTTTTCCTCCAATGATGACCAACTCCTCCTCAACTTCAGTGAGTAATCCTTTACGATGTCTACGTCTCCTTCTATTTAGTACCGCATCCTCCAAAGTAGCATCTCTACAAACTCCCAAATCAATGATGCCTCTTGACCCAAACAAATCAAACAGAGCACCCTTATCCGACCATTTATCAAACCAGAATGATATATGTCTTCCATTACCCACCTCTTTCTTATGAAACAACTTCGCAACTTCTCTAAGCTTCAACATTTTCCGCCACATCCATGATCCCTTCTGAGTTTTGATACTCATTTCCCAGAAACTCTTACCCTTCAACAAATTCTCTTTGATCCATTTTCCCCACAACGAGTCTCCAGCTAACATTCTCCAAATCAACTTAAGCCCAAATACTTTATTAACCTCCTTAAGATCTCTTAATCCCAGCCCTCCTTCACTCTTCAAACTACAGACGTCCCTCCACGTTACTTTAGCACTCGACGACTTAAGAACCGGCCCTGTCCAGAGAAATGTTGCACATAGCTTCTCCACCTCCTTAATACAAGCACTAGGAAGACGAAAAACTGCTATCCAGAAATTAACAAGACTCAACAATACTGATCTTATCAACTGCAACCTACCAGCATAAGACAAGAATCTACTTGTCCAAGAGCTTACTCTGCTCCTGATACTTTCCAACAAAGGAAGATAATCTTGTGTTCTCATTGCTTTGGTCATTAAAGGGAGACCCAAATACCTCACCGGAAGTTCACCCTCAGCCAAAGGAAAATTAGTTAAGATACTTCTTTCCTCAGCCTCCGGTACTCCTGCCATATAGATAGTGGATTTCTCTAGACTTATCTTTAACCCTGCCCACTCTTCAAAATCATCAAAGACCGAAAGAGCTCCCTCTATAGACTTTTTTGATCCTTCCACAAACACCATTAAATCATCTGCAAAACAGAGATGAGTAATAGCAAGCTTCTTACAACCGGGATGTAGTTTGAACTTATTTTCCACCCCTGCTCTATCCATCTTTAAGGATAATACATTCATACAGAGGACAAACAGATACGGGGACAAAGAACATCCCTGCCTAAGACCCCTAGAACTTTGGAAGTAGCCAGCTAGATCGCCATTAACTTGCACGGAAAAAGATGGGCTTGTGATACAAAGCGCAATCCAATGAACAAATCTCGCAGGGAAACCCAACACCTTCAAGTTCTTCAGAACAAATTCCCATTGCACTGAGTCAAATGCTTTAGCTATATCAATCTTCGTAACACGCCTCGGAGAAACCACATCTTTATGATAATCCTTAACAAGCTCAGAAGCAAGCAATACGTTTTCCATGAGAAGTCTCCCCTGAATGAAAGCAGACTGAGTTTCAGTGATGATTCTCGGAAGCAACATCTTCAGCCGGTTTGCCACAATCTTCGATACTACCTTATAGAGAACATTGCAGCAAGCAATAGGGCGATAATCTTTCATCTCCATCGAATCAACTCTTTTGGGAACCAACGCAAGTATAGTCGAATTGACACCCTTTGGCAAGAATCCAAATCTGAATACTGATTGTATCGCAACCACAAAATCCTGAGATATAACTGACCAAGCTGTCTTGAAAAATTCACACGGATAGCCGTCTGGCCCTGGTGACTTATTGTTTGGCATGGCAAATAGAACTTTGCGAATTTCTTCTTCAGTAACATCAGCTTCAAGCAACCTACAATCCTCAGAAGAACATCGAAACTTCAGCAAATCCTGTAATTCCTCTTCAGAAGCACCCTTATAGCTCTCTGGATTATGATTAAGAAACTCTGAAAAAAACTTCACAGCCTCTTGCTTGATCTCAGAATGTTTATTCACGACTCTACCATCTGTACATCTTATCTCCCTTATCACATTCTGAGCCTGCCTAGTTTTTATTGCTCGGTAAAATGTCTTGTTGTTCTTGTCTCCACAATCTAACCAATGTAACTTTNCTCCCTCCTACCCTCAACTTGATTACTCGCATATATACAGGAACAATAAAACTCTTCTTCACCTTTTAGCTCAACCAAACAAGTGATTATTTGGTCAGATTTATAAACCGGCGTCATACATACCGTATCTCTCCATAATAACCATATTCTACCTCCTTGACTGTCTTCATAGTTTGTTATTGATGACCAATCACCAAATACTTCTCTTAAAATCTTCTCTGCTTTCCTTTCCTTCACTCTAGTTTCCAGAATACAACCAAACACCAACTCCTTATTACTTACCCACTCTTTAACTTTGGAATGCTTCAAACCTTTATTGAATCCCCGAACATTCCAGAAAAAACACGCCATAATTAAAGATTTTGTCGAGAAGACTTTTTACTCTTCGGCTGAACCTCTTGAGCTTTAGTCTTCTTAACTCTCCTTCCACCTCTTTGTTTTACTGCCTTATTTCCCTCACCCAGAATTTCCTCCTCCAAACAAACTCCCTCCAGATTATCTATGCTCTCCACTTCATCCTCATCCTCACCTTCCACTTCCTGAGATTATTCTAGTTCACCTTCCTCCACTTCATCTATTGAGAGAACATAATACTTAGATGCCGAGATTCGGACTTCAGCAACTTCTCTCAGAGAAGAAATTTGCACCCTTCCAATTTTTCCTGGAGAAACCAGTGACCAGTCACAAGCTTTTCCATCATTACCTCCCGAGCAGATCATATCAGCACTAACTGTGTCTACAGAAACAGCTTCCGTTATGATTTGCTCCTTATTTTGAACCTCTACTTCCTGTTTATTTTCCTTCTCCCTTAAAACTTCTACAACTTCACTCTCCACTATACCACTACTCTTTCCTCCAGATTCTCTCACCATTACCATATTATCTCTTTTCTTTGTCGCACAAACCTTATCTGTGTGACCCCATTTCTCACATACATTGCAACGAGAAGGTAACCATGGATAATAAAATTCTGCAGTGAACTCCTTCCCACCCATTGTGAATTCAATCTCCTTAGGCAATGTTTTCGACACATCTACCTTCACAAGCACTTTCGCTTCTTCAAAATTTGAACAAGACATTGTCTCTGGATGGAGACGAACAGGAAAACCCACAGTGCTCGTCATGAAACTTAGAGCCTCCCACGAGAATGTGTTCAAGGGAATCTTCCTTAGATGCACCCACATTGGAATAGCATCTTCCTCCTGCTTATCCTCCTCAGCCTTAGGCGACCATTTCTTCACCACCATTGGAACTCCAGCTATATTCCACATCCCTCTCTTAATGACCTTCTCCCGAGCCCTTTGATTTCCAATTTTAAATCTCATGGTCTTTGCGTCAACATCATACACCTCCACTTTAGCATTTGAATCCCCGTAACTCCAGATCTTGTTAACCACCACATGAACCTTGGCTATATGCGGCGCAATATCCAAAAATTTTCCAACAACAAAATCCTCCCATAATGGTGTTGAATCAGAGATAATATCGTCTGGAAACACCACCTTGCTCTTACCATCTCTCGATGAAATCTCAACATCATACTTCGTCAACGCCTTCTTATCCTTCGCCATTGAAGCCCAACTTGGATCTCCCTTCTGTAAACTCACTTTCCTTACTTCCTTTACAACCCCAGATCCATCCTTAACACCTTGAAGCTCCCGATCTATCTCCGTCCGATCAGAAGAACCCGGCGGAAAGGCCAAATCCATCAGAATCTGAAATCTCAAAATCGCCTTCAGAGTCGCCCAATTTTTCGTCTCAGTCAAAACGCAGCGTTTTAACATTCACAAAACATATTTTTAATATAATTTGAACCTAATCTTCTTTCGTCACATCTTTTTTTTTGGTTCACCTTTGGTCACATCTCTATAAGGAACTTTAGGCGTGTTTGTGCCAACATACGAGCATGAAAACGCAGCGTTTCAAGATGTAGAACCGGGACTTGTGCTCCTTCGCCACATTACAACACTTTCGGGTCACGGAAGCGCCTTTTTAAGACAAGCTCCGAGAGATGGAACACTTGGTAGACGATGTGTCAGCTTGACCTTTCGTGGAACCGCTTCTAGATAGAAACGCAGGTTTCGAAGGAGTGGGTTTTGCAGAGAAACTCCGTCTAAAGATTGGTTCCGAAGAAGAATACGAAGTAGGTTTTGTCGAGAAACTTCTTGGCAATATGGGTTTTGAAGAAGAAGAAGGTTTTGTTGAGAAGCTTCGTCTAAAAACGTCGGGTTTTGAAGAAAAATGAGTCGTCTCGAAGATGGAATCTTTCTTGGAAACTCTGCACAACTTTATATCATCCATGAATCAAGAGTGGGTGTTCTCGGTACTTTTGATCCAACTCTGTATATAGATGTACATCAATATAGAATGTGTGTGTGCGTGTGTTTCTTTGTTTGATGTTTGAATTATAGACAGAGCTAAGAAATGATAGAGAACTTGGAATGAAATAGGTCAAAGCTTTTAGACCACATCTTATAATAGTATAGAGCAATATAGAGATATGTGTACATTCACATATTTAATTATATAAATGTATATATCTAAAACAAAAGTTAATTTAGAGTTCGTTTTGACCAAAACAAAGAGTTTCACTTTTTAATAATTGTTATAGTTTTAGTAAAATCAATTTCGTTCATTTTATAGCTAACTTGGTAAGCAACTAAATTCCAACTTATATATATGAGTTGTTTCGAAATTTTAAGCAACTCCTAATTAAAGGACTCCCTAGTTCGTGATAAGCTAAGCTGGTGACATAGTGATGAATGATACCAGCAGTACAAAATCAGTAGACTACATGTAGTGTTGTTTGTTACCAAGCGTCTATAAATGATGGATAACCAATACAGGATATGTGGAGTTTTGATATAGATTCAATCATTCAAACATATTATACGTTTTTTCTTCACAGTTACCATGGCATAAATCTAGATTATGGTTTAACCTGCACGATCTTCATATAAAAGTGCCAATCACAGAATCTTATTTAAGTATTTGTTGACGTCATTACTTACTTTTTGTTGTCGTTAATTACTTAATCAAAAGGCAGGTTAAATGAATTTTCTAGGAGTTGGGGACCATAATGTACGATTTAGCCAAAGAACATCAACAAATATCTTTTAGATATGTAAAACAAACAGCAAGTGAAATTGAAATTTACCTTTTCACAACTAAACCCACCAACTTATGTAGGCTTTGAAAATTCAATATGCATTTATTCATATGATACCTTTTCACAATGAAACTTTCAAAATGTTACTATTTTCATTCTGTTAATTTCTCCCCTAAGTAAAACTTGTTCTAAGAAGGAAAATGTGCCTCGAGATTCATATGATCCATGTGGAAAAATGTTATATTTTTCAATATCGGGTCAAAGAAATATATAAATAGACGATATGCCTTGGGACCATAGGCAAGGAATTGACAAAAGAACAATAATGGACCAATTACACATGTCACCATGTGAGTTCCCACAAACCATAATCAGAAGAGACTTCGCACTTCAGAGTTCTCACTATTCACATTCATTTTAGAATCTTATCAAGGTCTACTTTTAGATATAATTGTCACGATTTTGTATAGTTTTTTAAGCATGTGTGGGATCCGTTGAAAGCTCTACATGTGAATGGTTTTGCCAAACAACAAAATCAAGAAAGAAACATCATAAACTTATGGATATGTCACAACATGGACGTGATCAAGAAATTGTCAAGACTCATAAACAAAGAGAGAGAGAGAGAGAGACTTTACCTTGTATTTTTTAGCCGTTGTAACATTTTCGCCAAGACATCTTTACTTTCTTAATTAGAGAACGAGTAGCCATGTATATGCTGATGCAGCATCATCAAGATTCCCATTCGAGACGACCCCTTTGTTTTCGGATGGAGAGGCGAAAACAAAGGAGACCACTTCACTTGTGAATCTTAATGATGCTGCATCTGCAACTACCGGCTGTTTGCAACCGAAACAAATCAACCAGACAACCACAGACGAAAGACCCTAATCGGTTTGAGCTCTAAAGGGAAGCAAGAGGATTCAGAAGACAAATCAATCAGCAAGATGATTTTGGGGATAAGAATATTCAGAGAGAAAGGTGCATGAATATATACACTGCAATGAAGAAAGCTAGTTGGTCGATGTAAAATCACTTGGAAAGGGACAGAACTAGCATGAGGAGGAAACCTATCTGATGATTAACTTTTGAAACGAAGAGAGAGAGAGAGAGAGAAATCACATCAACAAAACACAAGCCCACTTCACTGCACAAATGTGAGGAGCAGAGGCTAGTGCTAATGAGTTTTTTTCATGTGAAATATCTGAAAATCTCGAGTGTCTTTATACACAAACCTCAAAACTTTTTTAATCTCCAAAGTAATATGAAGAAGTCATTAAAGAAACATTTCCAGGTGGAGATGGCTAATGGGTTGCAAATGCAAAGGGAGACAAATTAAAAGGTTTATCAGGATGGAAGAAATTAATTAAACTAATCATATGATTGATTAGTGTGGAACAAGTGGGATTAGGAAAATTATTAGATTAGCAATGGTCACTTACTCACTTTATTAAACTAATCATGATTAAGATTGTTCCCTTTGCGGTTCCTTACGTGTANATCTATTGACTAACTTCAAAATCTAAAAATTTTATACAACTTATTTTCTCATTTTATAGACCTTTTTTATCCTTCTCACAACCATAAACCTTATATAAGTGAAATATGTTATGTTCTGTTTCGACTTTTTCCTTTGTGTATCACCCCTTCAATACAATTTTTTTTTCAATATAGGCCACAACAAGTTTTCATAGATCGATCATTCGGATTCATCAGTATGACGAATTTATCCACTCCAAAGACCACACGTTCTTAAGCCCTTGGCCAATTAAGTCCTTGAAATTTGGCATTAACTGATCATTTAGTCACTCTCTTTCATTTATTGCGTTTTCTTCTTCTAAATCAGTCAGTTTCCGTAGTAAATGGTCTTTTTTGCCTTATTCCACACACCATTTCTCTGACATTTCTTTAGATTATCTGTAGCAGAATAACAACAATGACGGAAAGGGACCTTTTACTGGTCAAATTTCGTGAAAACAGAATTATTTTTTCAGTGTGGTCCGTGCGAAAATTCCAAGCACCTGACTTTGAAATCGTCGTACAGAAAAACATATACTAATATATCAAAGAATGATCCAACTTTTAATAGTCCCAGGTCGGAACCCGTTTTATATTCCATAAACAACAAAGAGAAAAACTCGTTTAAAAATCACTGTTTCTTTTCATATTTTACCAATATGTATTCAATGTCTTCGTTGTAACTTGTAAGTCACCTAATTCCAAAAGAACTTTCCATTTGAAAAATATAAACTCCAGAAAGTAACATTAGTATATAATAAAGAGAAGCTTGGTCAAAAAAAAACCAAACATAGGTTCCTTTAATATTCAACTCTTACAAAACCAAGACATTCACCAATTCCTTCATATCTTCTTCTTCTTCACCATTTTTCTATTTGCCTCTCAACACAATGATCGATATGTTTCTATCCTTAACGAAATCTATGCTCCATATAACCATATGGATGCTCTTTGTGATACCCTCTTGTGTTTTCTCAGCTAATGAGCTTCACGACCGTTGCCTTCCATCGTTTCCCTGCGGCGATCAAAGCGGTCTCCAGTACCCTTTTTGGACATCTGGCAGAGAAGGCTGTGGCCACCCTGAGTTCAAAGTCGAGTGTAGTGGTGGATTCGCAGAGGTAAGTATAACCTCGGTGAAGTATAGAATATTAGAGGCGAACTATGACTCTGGTATCATAAGACTGGCAAGATCGGATTTTATCGGTGGTCTTTGTCCTAAAGATCTTTTAAATGCAACATTCGATGAAAGCGTTCTTCCACCTTCTCCTACCACTGAACGTCTAACAATCTATCACGACTGCGGCCAAGCATTTCCACAGTATGTTTCTACTTATGTTGGAGATCTTCCTTGTGGAGATGGTGATGGTGATGATGATGACACAATAAGTTACTATGTGACAACAAACCTCTCGTCCCCTTTACTTAACGGGATTAGAGGTCAATTGGAAGACTTTGGGTTATCTTGCAAAACCGTAAGTATTCGTGTATCAGCAGGGCCTTTGCTGGACACACTACGGAACAGTCGGAGTCAAGAAAATCTGCAGAGAGCTCTTGCAGAGGGTTTCCAGCTTGGAGTTAACCAAGAATGTTCGTCTTGCTTAGCCTCTAAGGGTGCTTGTGGATTTAATCAAAACTCAGGTGGATTTGTCTGCTATTGTATAGATGAGACAAATAACCGTACTTGCAGTTCTAAAAAAAAGGGTAAGATTTCTGGCTTAAAAGTTCTAGTTTCCATATTTTCCTCCACAATAAAAAAACATCACATGTCCTTTCCCCAAATAGATTACTCTAGTTTCTGCTAACTTTATACAGAAATTCCAATTTCATGTTTCAAACTTTTAGTATTTATTAAATAGTTAGAAAAATTCAAAGTTTCTCTTACTGACCTTTTCCTGGTGTTACTCTGATGATGCAGGCATCTCTTCTGGAGCAATAACAGGTGCATACCCTTTACCTGTTCTTTTGCAACACCTAATTTGATTACCATAGGCAAACACTATAGTCTTCTTATTATGAAAATTGTTTTTTTTTTTTTTTTTTNTTGGGGACACTCATCCTCTGTCTTTACTGGTACGACTATGCCAGGGTTTTCTGAAAAGGGACTGGTTGGTCCATATTGTTCATGTGTATAGGGAAACAAACCGTTTAGCTGACGGGTTGGCTAACCCTGCATTTTCTGTTCCGTTTGGTTTTCATAGATTAGATGAGGCACCGATTGAGGTTGTTGTTTTATTGCAAGAGGATGTTGTTGGACATCTCCGGCCACAACTAACTCATTTGTAAACTGAAGTTTGTTCTTGAATAAATTTTGGGAGTTTTTCTCCCAACTTCTTACCAAAAAAAGGGATTTTTTACTGGTCAAATTTCGTGAAACCAAAAAATGTATTTGGAATTTTTTTTCCAATCAGGTCCTTGTGAGAAAATTCCAAGCACCTGCCTTTGAAATCGTCGTACAGAAAATAAATAGTAATATATCAAAGAATGGTCCAACTTTTTATAGTCCCAGGTCGGAACCCGTTTTATATTCTATAAACAACAAAGAAAAAGAGAGTGTTATTTGTTCAAAAAAAAAAAAGTGAGTGTTCAGAAAAAAGAAAAAAAACAACAACAAAGAGAAAAACTCGTTTAAAAATCACCGTCTTTTTTCATCTTTTACCAATATGTAGTCAAAGTCTTCGTTGTAACTTGTAAGTCACCTAATTCCAAAAGAACCTTCGATTTGAATAATATAAACTTCATAAAGTAACATTAATATATAATAAAGAGAAGGTTTGGTCAAAAACAAACAAACATAGACATAGGTTCGTTTCATTCAACTCTTACAAAACCCAAAACATTCACCAATTCTTTCATATCTTCTTATTCTTCACCATTTTTCTATTTGCCTCTCAACACAATGATCGATATGTTTCAATCCCTAACCAAATCCATGTTCCATATAGTCATATGGATGCTCTTTGTGATACCTTCTTGTGTCTTCTCAGCTAATGAGCTTTACGACCGTTGCCTTCCATCGTTTAGGTGCGGCAATCAAACTGGTCTCTCGTATCCTTTCTGGACATCTGGCCGAGAAGGCTGTGGCCACCCTGAGTTCGAAGTCGACTGTAGTGGTGGATTCGCAGAGCTTAGTATAACCTCGGTGAAGTATAGAATCTTAGAGGCGAACTATGACTCTGGTATCATAAGACTGGCAAGATCGGATTTTATCGGTGGTCTTTGTCCTAAAGATCTTTTAAATGCGACGTTCGACGAAAGCGTTCTTACACTTGCTCCTGACACTGAGTTTCTAACAATCTATCACGACTGCAGCAGAGTATTTCCGCAATATGTTTCTACTTTTGTTGGAGATCTTCCTTGTGAGGATGATGATGATGGTAATAATGGTGGTGATGATGACAGAATAAGATACTATGTGACAAGAAACCTCTCGTCCCCTCTACTCAACGGGATTAGAGGTCAATTCGAAGACTTCGGGTCATCTTGCACAAGCGTAAGTGTTCGTGTATCAGGGCCTTGGCTGGAGACACTACAGAACAATCGGACTCAAAATAATCTGCAGAAAGCTCTCGCAGAGGGTTTCCAGCTTGGACTTAACCAAGAATGTTTGTCGTGCTTAGACTCTAAGGGTGCTTGTGGATTTAATCAAAACTCAGGTGGATTTGTCTGCTATTGTGTAGATGAGACAAATAACAGTACTTGCAGTTCTAGAAAAAAAGGTAAGATATCTGGCTTACATGTTCTAATTTACTTATGTTCCTCCACCAAAAAACATCACATGTCCTTTCCCCAAATAGATTACTTTAGTTTCTGCTAATTATATACAGAAATTCCCTTTTCCTTTTTTATGTCAACTTTTTCCCGTTTCATGTTTCAAATTTTTAATATTTATTTACTAGTAAGATTCAAAGTTTCTCTTACTGACCTTTTCCTGGTGTTATTCAGATGATGCAGCCATCTCTTCTGGAGCAATAGCAGGTGCATACCCTTTTCCTGTTTTTTGCAACACTTAATTTGAATACCATAAGCAACCCTATAGTCTTCTTATTATGAATTTTTATGTCTCTAGGCATTGTGGCTGCTTGTGTATTGCTGGTGGCCATTCTTGTAGCCGTAGGTTTGTTCTGTCTCATCAGACGGCGAAAGAAGACACAGGCAGCTCAACACATGAGCAAAGGCTTGCCAATAACGTCATCTTCAAGCATAGAAACATCAAGCTATCCAACTTCCACAACAGTTTCAAGCAGCAGCAATCACTCTCTTCTCCCCTCAATCTCTTACATCACAAACGCAAGCACCTACTTTGGAGTTCAAGTCTTCAGCTACGAAGAACTCGAGGAAGCCACTGAAAATTTCTCTAGAGAGCTCGGAAACGGCGGTTTTGGAACAGTCTATTATGGTAAGAACCATTGATTTTCTTTTAACCCTCACTTCAAAAGATTTTGCATTCTGATAAAAAACATTTTTGGCTATTTCTGAAAGGCGTGTTGAAAGATGGACGAGCTGTAGCAGTCAAACGACTATACGAGAGGTCGCTTAAACGCGTTGAACAGTTCAAGAACGAGATCGATATCTTGAAATCGTTGAAACATACAAACCTCGTGATTCTCTATGGATGCACATCGAGACACAGCACAGAGCTTTTACTTGTCTACGAGTATATCTCAAACGGAACTCTAGCCGACCATCTTCACGGTGATCGTGCTGAAGCCCGTCCTATTTGTTGGCCAGTTCGTCTGAACATTGCGATCGAAACCGCAAGTGCTTTATCCTTCCTCCACAAATCAGGTAAACACACTAATTTGAATATCAGTTTTGAAGAAATTGGACAGGCCATGTGCTAAGGCTCATTAAATTTTATTAGGCGCTAAAATTTATATAAATGTTTTAAAACATATTCCATCCGTATATAAATTTAAAAACATATTCCCTCTGTTTCCTAAAATGTATCTTTTTTAAAAACGCGTTTAAAAAATATATTTTCAATGTTTTAATCAACTAATAATTGATTAATTATTTTTTCAATAATTGCATTTACTGTATTTTTATTAGTTTAGAATTATTACTGCATTTTTATTAGATGTATTTTTATTACTATATTTTATTAGTTTACAATTGTGGAAAATAGATAATCACAAAAGAATTATACATTTATAATTAAAGTTTAATATGTCTTATTAATATCATGAAGCTGAGAAAGTATAAAATTAGAGTAATGATTTATGTGTATTTTTTGTGATTTTAAATTTATTCAGATTTTAGGCGGTTAAGTAGTAGATAGTACGCGCCCGACATGTAAGGAAACATAGTAGAGTTACCTATAATTTGATTTGGTTCTGTTCCAGGGATCATACATAGGGACGTGAAGACAACAAACATTCTTCTAGACGAGAAATCCACGGTGAAGGTAGCTGACTTCGGACTCTCACGGTTATTTTCGACGGACCAAACTCACGTCTCCACAGCACCACAAGGCACTCCAGGATACGTAGATCCGGAGTATTACCAATGTTACCGTTTAAATGAGAAGAGTGACGTGTACAGCTTCGGAGTCGTACTCGCCGAACTCATCTCTTCCAAAGAAGCCGTGGATATCACAAGACATCGCCACGATATCAACTTAGCAAACATGGCCGTCTCCAAAATCCAGAACAACGCGGTGCACGAGCTCCTCGATCCGAGTCTTGGATTCTCGAAGGATCCAGAAGTGAAGAGGATGATGGTGTCGGTGGCTGAGCTTGCGTTCCGATGTTTGCAACAGGAGAGGGAAGGTAGGCCATCGATGGATGAGATCGTGGAGATTTTGAAAGGGATCAAGGGAGAGAACCGCGTGACGCCACCACCGGATGTGGTGGATATTGAGGTAAGCGGAGAAGATGACGTTGGATTGTTGAGGCATAGTGTTCCTCCGCCAGTGTCGCCGGATACTGATAAGTTTACTAGCAGTTCTGATACGGCGGCGAGTTCATTTTGAGAGATTGTATAATTAGGCCTCCTCCCTCGGTGGTATGTTTTGTATATTCACACTGGTAAGTGGTTCTTGGACTTCTTTATTTTTATTTTGGGTCAAAATTCGACTTATTTTTTTATTTATTTTTTCCCCGTCTGTATCAAATGACCTATTAGTTTTATGTTTCAACGCATAAGAAGATTTGTATCTTTCTTCTTTTTTNAAAAACATTTTTGGCTATTTCTGAAAGGCGTGTTGAAAGATGGACGAGCTGTAGCAGTCAAACGACTATACGAGAGGTCGCTTAAACGCGTTGAACAGTTCAAGAACGAGATCGATATCTTGAAATCGTTGAAACATACAAACCTCGTGATTCTCTATGGATGCACATCGAGACACAGCACAGAGCTTTTACTTGTCTACGAGTATATCTCAAACGGAACTCTAGCCGACCATCTTCACGGTGATCGTGCTGAAGCCCGTCCTATTTGTTGGCCAGTTCGTCTGAACATTGCGATCGAAACCGCAAGTGCTTTATCCTTCCTCCACAAATCAGGTAAAACAATAATTGTGCTGAGGCTGTTAGTTCTGGAAGGAACTTAAATTTTTATTTATTTATTTATTTATCAGTAAATGTTTTTTAGGTTTAGAGAAAGTATTTTTTCTAGGATAAATATGTATTTCTAAATGAAAAAAAAAAATCAAGTTTTGAGAGTGATATAATATGGGTATAACAATTATAAAATTATTAATTCACATCATAATATACAAACCTTAAATGGACATTTGCCTCCATACATTCTTTGCTTTTAAAATTATTTGGTTTTTTTCAAATTTGATTTGCATTTATTCTCAACAAAGGCTAATTAAGTTTTAAGCACCAAAATGTATTCATACAAAATTACTAAATTAGTGTAATGATTTATCGATATATCTTTTTTAATGCTTCTAAATTTATTCATAGTTTAGGCGATTAAGTAGAGATAGTACTCGACATGTTAGGTAACATAGTAGAATTTCGTTTGATTTGATTCTGTTGCAGGGATCATACATAGGGACGTAAAGACAACAAACATTCTTCTAGACGAGAAATCCACGGTGAAGGTAGCTGATTTCGGACTCTCACGATTGTTTTCGACGGACCAAACTCACGTCTCCACAGCACCGCAAGGCACTCCAGGATATGTAGATCCCGAGTATTACCAATGTTACCGTTTAAACGAGAAGAGCGACGTGTACAGCTTCGGAGTCGTACTAGCCGAACTCATCTCTTCCAAAGAAGCCGTGGATATCACAAGACATCGCCACGATATCAACTTAGCAAACATGGCCGTCTCCAAAATCCAGAACAACGCGGTGCACGAGCTCCTCGATCCAAGTCTTGGATTCTCGAAGGATCCAGAAGTGAAAAGGATGATGGTATCCGTGGCTGAGCTTGCGTTCCGATGTTTGCAACAGGAGAGGGAAGGTAGGCCATCGATGGATGAGATCGTGGAGATTTTGAAAGGGATCAAGGGGGAGAACCGCGTGACGCCACCACCGGATGTGGTGGATATTGAGGTAAGCGGAGAAGATGACGTTGGATTGTTGAGGCATAGTGTTCCTCCGCCAGTGTCGCCGGATACTGATAAGTTTACTAGCAGTTCTGATACGGCGGCGAGTTCATTTTGACAGATTGTATAATTAGGCCTCCTCCCTCGGTGGTATGTTTTGTATATTCACACTGGTAAGTGGTTCTTGGACTTCTTTATTTTTATTTTGGGTCAAAATTCGACTTACTTATTTATTTTTTCCCCGTCTGTATCAATTGACCTATTAGTTTTATGTTTCAACGCATAAGAAGATTTGTATCTTTCTTCTTTTTTATAGTGAAATCCTCATGTATAATCATCTAAAACAATTATCCTCATATATAAAATCACCTAAAACAATAAAGTAGGAAAATTCTATGTATATACATCGTAAATATTGTATACTCAGAGGTAGGCCTGAAACTTTTATCCGAGATCCGGATTCGATCCGAGATTCGATCCGGATCCGATCCGAAAATCCAGATATCCGGAAGGGCCGAATCCGGATCCGGATATTTATATTTTTTAGTCCGGATATCCGGATCCGTAAGTTTTNTTTTTAAATTATTGTTAATGTTTTATATATATTGATATTATTTTTTATTTATTTTAAGGATCAAAATCCAAATCCGGATATCCGCCGGATATTATAATTTTTAGAAGGATATCCGACACCCGGATATCCGAAAGCCCCGGATCCGGATAAAAATAGTAAAATTATAGATCCGCCGGATAAAGATCCAGATCCAGATACCTTAAAATTACCAGGATACCCGATCCGTCTCCGACCTACTCAGAGGGCACAAAAATAAAACAAATAATTGATTTATAGATTTTTTCTGCCTTACACCAAACACATTACATTTACTGATTTACATATAACATTTAATTTTCATTGATCGTAATTTTTTGGGGACCACAACTCCATAATAAATTGTAACATATATAGAGTGTTGGATTTCAGGTGAACAAAAACTGTAATAATTGATACTTGGACCAAAAAATTACATCATATGATATATGTTGATGAATTGGCTTTCTCAATATTATATTGTGACTTTACCTTATATTATTCTAATCTTATGAAATGATATTAAGTGTCTGGTTTACAAAAGTGACATATTTGTAACATTCAATAAAATCTCTATAAATTAATAATGTTGTGACTATAAAAATTTATTAATTTTTTTTTCGATTTATATTAAAATATATATTTCTAAGGGTAATTCTCTCAAATAGTTATTTTTAAGTTTTTGTCACAAAAATAGCATTCAAAAAATAAAATAACCAAAATAGCATTTTTATTTTAAAAATTTCAATTATTTTTTATTTTATTTTTAAATTTGAACACATTTCCATAACTCAACCCCTTAACTTTAAACCCTAAGCCTTATATTAGTTAACCCTAAGGATAAATGCATATTTACCCTTCAATAAAACCTCTTTTGGTCATTTTTCTCTTTGGAAGTCTATTTTTGTGAAAATAAACTAAAAAAGACTATCTAATAAATTTTTCCTATTTTCTAATGGAAAAATGAAGATAATATTTCATTCTTGATATATATTGGCTATATTTTATCGATTTGAATTTAACTATTTTTGTTAGATATTGATATATTTAATGTATGATGAATACATATCATATAATACAAATTCACTTTTATATGTAATTTTTAATTATTTTTGCTAATAACTTATATATGTAATTTGATAAAAAAAGGAAAATAATATTAGAGATGAAATTCATTTTGAAGAAAAATACACAACAAATAGTTTTGTATATGTTTATATAATTTTTATATGGTAATTATTAATTATGATTTTAATAGGACCATATTTTTACATAAGAATTTTCTTAAAAATATTATTATCTTAGTTCTATTTTACACCACCCAATTTAGGATCAGAGAACTTTGTTAATATATTGCGTTTATTAATTTATCGAGTTTCTATTGTAGTATTAGCACCACATCTTTTAGAATACCGATTGCCTAACGTTACTGCATATTTCATGTTTTGTCCATGGGTTAATCAAGTAATCAATATGAAAAGAAGGGTATTAGTTAAATCTTATACAATTAGCTCATCTTTGGTATAAGATGTTGAAAATTCATGAGTTATTATTCTATACTTGAACAGATGAACATGTTTCCATTCTTTTAGTTAGCTATTCATTAATGAGAAGCCGAGTTACTCTTCCAAACCATACAATGGAGAATATGGTTTTACTAAGTTTAAAAGATGTACATTTCAACAATTGACCTAAAACACTTTTGGAAAAAATAAAGAATCTAAGGTGTCAATTAACCATTATAAATACTAGTCGAATAGAGCAGAGGTGCACCCGGACAAGCTGAAGATGGACGAGGGCGAGTTGGAGGAGTTGGACAAACCTGACATATGCAATGGTGATGGAGCCGTTTGGGCGAGAAATGAAAAGGAAAAGGAGGATGATGCACTTGAGGTCAAATTGGACAAAGGAGACTAGATTGTTCATCTTACCATACATGAAGAACAATTCAGCCGAGTCAGAATGGTGGTTGATCGAGCTCAAACTGAAGATGGGCGAAACAAGATCTCAATGGCTCAAATTGAGTTTGGCGCCCAGAAACAAGAGCTANTAGGAACCTCTGGATACAATTTCCCAAACAGTTGAATATCTCAAGAAAGAGTTTGAGATGAAAGATCTTGGAAAACAAAGTTTTGTTTGGGATTACAGCTTGAGTACATTAACAATGAAATCCTTGTGCATCAAATAGTATATACAGAAAAGGGTACTCAAGAAATTTAATATGGACCAGTCTCACCCATTATCTAGTACATGGGCGTGAGATCACTTGTTTTGGACACTGATCCATTCAGTCCAAAGGTGGACGATAAAGAAGTCCATTTAGGCCTGAGATGGACGATGCAGAAGTTTTGTTTTAGACACTGATCTGATTGGTCCATAAGAAGGACGATGAAGAAGCCTTTGATTTTGGTTTATTTTATACTAACCAGCCCAAAGATGGGTTATTTAGTTTTGTTGATTTGTTTTCAGACATGTTATGTTTTACACATGGTGGTAAACGCATATCACAACAACATCATCCAAGATTTCGTGTGTGTATTTGAGGTCGATGACTCAATATGTTCGATCAGATTGTGGCATGGCCGATGGTTAAGAAGGACCAACTATCATGTTCGAGGACGAAGCATATTCTGCCCAAGATCTTCATCGCTCACGGATTGCAGAAAATTGGAGAGGTCCAAATGACCTTCAGTAATGTCCAAATCAGGGGGAGTAATGTGTGTTGTACTCTTTTTCTTTCACCATGGTTTTGTCCCAATTAGGTTTTCCTGGTAAGGTTTTAATGAGGCAACATTAAAGCACATTACAACTCTAAATGGTTATGACATCCAAGGGGGAGTGTTATGAACCAGATTGTGGATGGCTCATAACCAAGAGATTATGATTTGTAATCTTTCCATTTATCTATGACGGTGTAATCTCCTATATAAGAAACCTCTATGTTATGAATAAAGATAGACTTTTCCGTAAGTTTCACAACAATCATATGATATATGTTGATGAATTGGCTTTCTCAATATTATATTTTGACTTTACCTATATTATTCTAATCTTATGAAATGATATTAAGTGTCTGGTTTACAAAAGTTGGCATATTTGTAACATTCAATAAAATTTCTATAAATTAATAATGTTGTGACTATAAAAATTTATTAATTTTCTTTTTTTATTTATATTAAAATATATATTTCTAAGGGTAATTCTCTCAGATTGTTATTTTTAAGTTTTTGTCACAAAAATAGCACTCAAAAAATAAATTAACCAAAATGGCCTTTTTATTTTAAAAATTTCAATATTTTTTTATTTTTAAAAATTTGAACACATTTCCAAAACCCAACCCCTTAACTTTAAACCCTAAGTCTTATATTAGTTAACCCTAAGGATAAATGCATATTTACCCTTCAATAAAACTTCTTTTGGTCATTTTTTCTCTTTGGGGGTCTATTTTTGTGAAAATAAACTAAAAAGGACTATCTAATAGAATTTTTCTATTTCTAATGGAAAAATGAAGATAATATTTCATTCTTGATATATATTGGCTAGATTTTATCGATTTGAATTTAACTATTTTTGTTAGATATTGATATATTTAATGTATGATGAATACATATCATATAATACAAATTCACTTTTATATGTAATTTTTTATTATTTTTTCTAATAACTTATATATGTAATTTGAAGAAAAATACACAACAAATAGTTTTGTATATGTTTATATAATTTTTATATGGTAATTATTAATTATGATTTTAATAGGACCATATATTTACATAAGAATTTTCTTAAAAATATTATCACCTTATTATCTTAGTTCTATTTTACACCACCCAATTTAGGATCAGAGAAATTTATTAATATATTGTGTTTATTAATTTATCGAGTTTCTATTGTAGCATTAGCACCACATCTTTTAGAATACCGATTGCCTAACGTTACTGCATATTTCATGTTTTGTCCATGGGTTAATCAAGTAATCAATATGAAAAGAAGGGTATTAGTTAAATCTTATACAATTAGCTCATCTTTGGTATAAGATGTTGAAAATTCATGAGTTATTATTCTATATACTTGAACAGATGAACATGTTTCCATTCTTTTAGTTAGCTATTCATTAATGAGAAGCCGAGTTACTCTTCCAAACCATACAATGGAGAATATGGTTTTACGAAGTTTAAAAGATGTACATTTCAACAATTGACCTAAAACACTTTTGGAAAAAATAAAGAATCTAAGGTGTCAATTAACCATTATAAATACTAGTCGAATAGAGCAGAGGTGCACCCGGACAAGCTGAAGATGGACGAGGGCGAGTTGGAGGAGTTGGACAAACCTGACATATGCAATGGTGATGGAGCCGTTTGGGCGAGAAATGAAAAGGAAAAGGAGGATGATGCACTTGAGGTCAAATTGGACAAAGGAGACTAGATTGTTCATCTTACCATACATGAAGAACAATTCAGCCGAGTCAGAATGGTGGTTGATCGAGCTCAAACTGAAGATGGGCGAAACAAGATCTCAATGGCTCAAATTGAGTTTGGCGCCCAGAAACAAGAGCTACTTGTCTTTTGGGATGGGCTAACAACACGAGTAAGAGCCAAAGTCCACCAAGATGCACTCCAACATTTAGTTTATTTCGTGCACATAAGGATGAAGAGCAAAAAACCAAGAAGAGAGAAGATTGTCGGTATAATCTTTTTTTATTTANTGGTTTGATGGACATGTTGAGTCAACAAGAAGCGAAACAAGAGAAGATCGGTTTTAATCAGCACTGCTAGTCAAGGAGAAGTAAGATTTGCAGCAATTGACCAGAATGGCATTGACATCTGAGTCATGATTTGAGAAGATAGCTCTGATCATCAGGAAGAAGAACTCGCAAGCTCTGCTTTCTTTTGATCAACACTATGAAAGAAAACATAAAATCAAAGAGACTGAAGTATATAGGTTGTGCTGTTCATGGTTGCGGTTTCTATCTGAAAAAATTTGGCTTATCTTGGGTTGTGACATATAACAAGGAGCTCAACATAAATAGCAGAGATTAAGTGAGATTGCATTGTCTTGACTTTGGTTTATTTGGATAATGGATTGAAGTCGATGAGGTTGAGATGAGAAGAAAAGCTGAGTTGTAGAATAGTCAGAAACCCTTTAGAAAATACAACTGAAGTAGAAAAGTCAGAGTTGGATTGGTGACATAACGGAGAAGTGAAAAGGTCCATTGAATCGTATCTGAGAAGAATGCAGACGTTGCGACCAGAATCTTGTCTCACATAATCTTGTCACGCCAAGAGAGAGAAACATTGAGCTTTCGAGATGTTTTGTTTCAGATGATGAATATGAGATTTCTCGAAGTTGGTTACTGAAAAGAGAGATGAAGCAAATACGGACGTTCTTAATCTAGAGGTTCAATCTGTCATTATCATCATGAAGTCGTGTTATACTATGGTAGATGCTTCTCTGCAATGAGAAATTATAAGGATCAAGGTTAAGGTCGGCAACTGTTTGGTTGTAATATGCAGAAGGGTTATTCAGTAAGCATGTCATTGAACTGCAGAGAGGCTTCCTGGTCTGAAATTGGTTCCAGTTAGCTGTCCTTACACTGAAAAATTTTATGTGCTAAGCATGACAGTGTTATGTCTGGTGAGAAAGAAGAAGATGGAAGCAAGATCGGTTTGATTGGCTCTGTTTCTGATTGTCTCAGTCTAAAGTAGCGCCGTTGCAGAGTGCATTGATGATGTTACGATGCAGAAAGAGATTTTGTAGTTGCAGACGGAGAAAGAGGTTGTGAAGAGCTCTTATGAGCAAGGTTTGTCGAGATTAATGAGTTTAAAGAAAAGTTAAGGTCAGTGGTGAGCAAGCTTCTAGGGGAGGAAAAGTGTCTTGTTGATGAGAGTTTGAGTTCTTTATCAGAGCCAACAAGGAAGATCGTGTTATTAGTTTGTGGTGTCATGGCCGTAACGCTGACTGCACATGACTTAGAAGCAAGATACTGAGACTTCAAGGTGAAGTATGAATCACCACAGTTGGAGTGACAGAGATCCACGGCTTATGAGACGATTCGCGGGGTGGACTGCATTATCTTGTGTTCCAAGACTCAGTAACAAAGGCAAAGATTGAAAGTATTGCGTCGCTAGCTTCACGGAAAATTTCTTACAAGTGCTAAAGAAGAATTGGTAAGGTTACATTGCTAATTCACGTGTGATTGTGAATGTACTTACTTCAGTGAAGGTGGTATCAATTTGATTATGAGACAACTACTTCGGAGTTATTTCCATCCTGTGATTCATTGTTTCTCAAATATTAGATCATGGTTAGAATCAAGGCTGAGCGTGTGGTAGCTTGCATGGCCAAAACTGTTGGAACAAGAAATAAGTGTTGATGCGTTCTTAGTTCGTTAAAGTGAATGATGTTTTGAGCTTTGTTTCAAAATGTAAGGTTTGAGCGTTAGAGAAAGAAGTGAAACAAACGTCTCTTGTAATTAAGAAAGAAGAATCCTTGGTTGATTTCTGTAACAAGCTCCACTGTGGGAGTCTAAACCCTTTTAAGTTTAATGCAATGTTGTTTGATCAAAAAAAAAAAAAAGAATCCTTGGTTGATTCAGTTCAGGTGTCGGTAGACGAGACCGAGTGTGGGCGTATTTTCTTGGATGCAAACATTCAAGACCAATCTTGTGAAGCTGTGTTGAGAANGAAACAAACGTCTCTTGTAATTAAGAAAGAAGAATCCTTGGTTGATTTCTGTAACAAGCTCCACTGTGGGAGTCTAAACCCTTTTAAGTTTAATGCAATGTTGTTTGATCAAAAAAAAAAAAAAGAATCCTTGGTTGATTCAGTTCAGGTGTCGGTAGACGAGACCGAGTGTGGGCGTATTTTCTTGGATGCAAACATTCAAGACCAATCTTGTGAAGCTGTGTTGAGAAGATGTGATCAGTTTAAGTCATCATGTGAAAGGCTGTCTCAGGTTTCACTGGTGATGAAGATTGAAGAGGAAAAAGATTGCCTCATTTTGAATCTGGCTAGAGTGGAACATGAAGTAGAACGTTTATGGAAACACAACAGAGAGCCAGAGAAAGAAAACTGCAAAGTGTTGAAGCAATGCAATAGCTATCTTTGTTTTGCAGAGAGAAGCAAGTCCAAGAAGAGAAAAGAGAAAGAGGCCATCTCAAATAACTTTGAGAAGATTACACTAACAACGCTCGCAGTGAAGATCTTCACTTGTAGATCTGACTAAAAAGAAAACATGCAGATGGTGCTTTTGGTAGATGAACTAAGCTAAATCCTAGACGAAACACAAGAAGTTTGCAAGGGTTATAAGAAGAGTTTTTCAAGGTTCAGTGCTGCTTACGAGGTTTACTTGGTATGAGAAAGCTCTGCTTTAATTGTTGCTGAAAAGTTGGAGTCAGTTTTTGAGTCAAGGGAATTGGGTCAATCAAAGAATAGACTATCAAAGTTCTTTACTGTTCTAAATGCCGGTGTACAAGCTTGTGAAATTTTCAAGACTTCTGATAGTGGCCCTGGGAAGAATTCTGCATTTCAGCTTGACATGTTATGATGATTATTCATTGATGCATGAATGGAGTTATTGATGCACAAGAAAGAGAACATTTAACTGCATCTGATAAAAGCTGTGTGATATTCTCTGCATCTGATACAGATCACAAACTGGTGCATCAGTCTGTTCTGAGATGGGTTATTGAAGGCAATGTGTGGTGATCTTAAAGTAATCTGACTGAGCTGAAATTTGGTGGTGATCTTCTTCATTATACTACTGTCTTGCAATTCAACGGTCTGATTGAGATTTCAACGGTTGGTTTGTGTATTATTCGAGCTTCTCCAGACTGTTCCAGTATAGCTCATCTGCATTTTCAGCTTCATGTACAGCTTGCAGTGATATTAGTAAAAGAGGACCGCAGCAGACAGAGAGTTTATTAGAGTGGCATATGGTCTTAGCCTGTTCGTGTGGTGCTAAAACTCTTGCAATGATTTTGAGTGATATGGCTTGATTNATTGTTCAGCCACTGTACCAGTGATTGAAACAGAAGATTGGCAAGAGTTGTTACGATGTCTTTCAGAGTTGATTCAGATCAAGTTTGCATCAGAGCTGGAGGTGAAATAAGTTGAGAAATCTGAAAATTACTTGCAGACATCTGATTTTGGATATTGTTTTGAACAGAGGTTAGTATGACAGGGAGAGACATGCTTCAGTTAACACTGACATGTCAAATGTGACGTTCACCTATGGGATAAAGCTGTAGAACATAAGAATCAAGATCCAGGTCAGCAAAAGACATATTTACGTGATGATTCAGAGAATTTAAGGATCAGAGACTTTATCAGCGGGTGATTCAAAGTGCTTAATCAAATTGATACCTTGTGTCAGTCTATTCGATATGTCCGTACAGATATTGTTTGAAGAACATACAAGCATAGAGCATAAAATTGTATTGATGGATGTGATAAAGACTACATCAGAAGTTCAACACGATTTGGCGATCAAACAAGATTTTTGTTTGGGATTGTCAAGTTTTGGAATTCGTTGCATTATAATTGGTTACGCTGGAACACGATCTAGCTCAGAGATGTTAGGAAATGTGCGGTCAAATTTTGCGGAAAACCGAATTTATGGAAGAGGCAAAACACACACAATATTGTTAACGGAGTTCGGCCAATGTTGCCTACGTCTCCGGACCTGCTACAGATCTTTTATTATCAACCAATGAAATTTTTACAAGCTCTCAACTCACACCCGCTCCCAAAATTATTCTTAATTTTCTTAGAAGAGAATTTTTATTTTTTTTTTCACAAAAAAAATTCTTTCTCTCTTGGACACTTTACTCTTGTGTTCTTCTTTTGTTTTGGGATGATTTTCCTCTTCACCTTACGTTGAGTATTTACAGAAGAATATTGTGAGAGTTGGTGAGAAGTTGTTGTTGAAAAAATGGCCAAGCCCTTCCTTTTTGACTTTGCTATCACTATGTCTCCACGTAACAACTTTTTCACCGTCCATCACCGTCAAAATTTAACATGTGATATTTAACAATCTCCCACTTGAAGACTGATTTCAATATGTCTTCACACCTTGATCATTGTAGCAGGTCTTCCCAGCTTGTTACTCCAACAAGCCAACTGAGGTTGCACACAACCTCAGCTTATCATATGGCACGACTTTCGTCAACATGTATGCCGGATTTTTGCATCTTCTCAAGCACCAACGTTTCATCTTCCAATGCTGATCTGATGAAATGATACCGACGATGTATGTGCTTCGTCTGAGCATGGTAAACCGGATTCTTTGCCAAATCAATGGCACTTTTACTATCACAGTACAACACACTTTTCCCTTGGTCATGGCCTAGCTCTTCTAGAAAAGACTGTAGCCACATCATCTCTTTTGTTGCCTCCGTTACTGCAACATACTCAGCTTCACAGCTTGATAGAGATATAATTTTCTGCAAATTTGAAACCCAACAAATTGCAGTATTGCCAAAAGTGTAGACATACCCGGTTGTGCTCTTCGTGCTGTCAACGTCACCTCCATTGTCAGCATCAACATATCCCTGCAATCCCGTCTTAGTCTTCGTGAAACATAGCGATAAACTTGGATTTTCAGATATAACTTGGATTTCCTTTTAGATATCTGAAAATCCACTTAACGACTTCCCAATGTTCCTTTCCTGGGTTGCTCATAAATCTGCTAACGACTCCCACTGC
Organism: Brassica cretica; assembly: GCA_003260655.2. Lineage (NCBI taxonomy): Eukaryota > Viridiplantae > Streptophyta > Magnoliopsida > Brassicales > Brassicaceae > Brassica > Brassica cretica. The sequence continues at coordinate 21,811,384 of QGKV02001556.1, forward strand.
ATGTGCAATGTTTGGCCTTGTACATATCATCGCATACATTAGGCTGCCTATAGCAGAAGCATATGAAATTTTATCATATATGTCATCTCGTCTTCCGTCTTTGGAAACTGTTCTCTGGATAACCGAAAGTGACTTGCTAGGGGAGTACTAACTGGCTTTGCGTCATCCATGTTAAACCTCTTGAGGACTTTCTTCACATACTCCTCTTGTGATAGCTTAAGACTTTCCTTGCTTCTACTGATTCTCATCCCTAGAATCTNTGAACACGTTACAGGAGAGTATACCGGTTCTGTTTTGTTTGGAGAATGTTGTGAAGTTACTGCAACCGAAGATGCTTGTGGCTCTTGAGAAACGAGACTGGTCGCAAGTTGCTTTGATGAGCTGATCTAAAATAGATGCATGAAATAAATGAAAGACAGAAAGCAAAGAAAATATTGTTCAGCCACTGTACCAGTGATTGAAACAGAAGATTGGCAAGAGTTGTTACGATGTCTTTCAGAGTTGATTCAGATCAAGTTTGCATCAGAGCTGGAGGTGAAATAAGTTGAGAAATCTGAAAATTACTTGCAGACATCTGATTTTGGATATTGTTTTGAACAGAGGTTAGTATGACAGGGAGAGACATGCTTCAGTTAACACTGACATGTCAAATGTGACGTTCACCTATGGGATAAAGCTGTAGAACATAAGAATCAAGATCCAGGTCAGCAAAAGACATATTTACGTGATGATTCAGAGAATTTAAGGATCAGAGACTTTTATCAGCGGGCGATTCGAAGTGCTTAATCAAATTGATACCTTGTGTCAGTCTCTTCGATATGTCCGTACAGATATTGTTTGAAGAACATACAAGCATAGAGCATAAAATTGTATTGATGGATGTGATAAAGACTACATCAGAAGTTCAACACGATTTGGTGATTAAACAAGATTTTTGTTTGGGATTGTCAAGTTTTGGAATTCGTTGCATTATAATTGGTTACGCTGGACACGATCTAGCTCAGAGATGTTAGGAAATGTGCGGTCAAATTTTGCGGAAAACCGAATTTATGGGAGCGGGAAAACACACACAAAATTGTTAACGGAGTTCGGCCAATGTTACCTACGTCTCCGGACCTGCTACAGATCTTTTATTATCAACCAATGAAATTTTTACAAGTTCTCAACTCACACCCGCCCCCAAATACATTCAAGAAAATTATTCTTAATTTTCTTACAAGAGAATTTTTATTTTTTTTCTCACAAAAAAAATTCTTTCTCTCTTGAACACTTTACTCTTGTGTTCTACTTTTGTTTTGGGATGATTTTCCTCTTCACCTTACGTTGAGTATTTACAGAAGAAGCTTGTGAGAGTTGGTGAGAAGTTGTTGTTGAAAAAATGGCCAAGCCCTTCCTTTTGACTTTGCTATCACTATGTCTCCACGTAACAACTTTTTCACCGTCCATCACCGTCAAAATTTAACATGTGATATTTAACAATCTCCCACTTGAAAACTGATTTCAATATGTCTTCACACCTTGATCATTGTAGCAGGTCTTCCCAGCTTGTTACTCTAACAAGCCAACTGAGGTTGCACACAACCTCAGCTTATCATATGGCATGACTTTCGTCAACATGTATGCCGGATTTTTGCATCTTCTCAAGCACCAACATTTCATCTTCCAACGCTGATCTGATGAAATGATACCGACAATGTATGTGCTTCGTCCGAGCATGGTAAACCGGATTCTTTGCCAAATCAATGACACTCTTACTATCACAATACAACACACTTTTCCCTTGGTCATGGCCTAGCTCTTCTAGAAAAGACTGTAGCCACATGATCTCTTTTGTTGCCTCCGTTACTGCAACATACTCAGCTTCACAACTTGATAGAGATACAATTTTCTGCAACTTTGAAACCCAACAAATTGCAGTACCGCCAAAAGTGTTGACATACCCGGTTGTGCTCTTCGTGCTGTCAACGTCACCTCCATTGTCAGCATCAACATATCCCTGCAATCCCGTCTTAGACTTCGTGAAACATAGCGATAAACTTGGATTTTCAGATATAACTTGGATTTCCTTTTAGATATCTGAAAATCCACTTAACGACTTCCCAATGTTCCTTTCCTGGGTTGCTCATAAATCTGCTAACGACTCCCACTGCATGTGCAATGTCTGGCCTTGTACATATCATCGCGTACATTAGGCTGCCTATAGCAGAAGCATATGAAATTTTATCCATATATGTCATCTCGTCTTCCGTCTTTGGAAACTGTTCTCTAGATAACCGAAAGTGACTTGCCAGGGGAGTACTAACTGGCTTCGCGTCATCCATGTTAAACCTCTTGAGGACTTTCTTCACATACTCCTCTTGTGATAACTTAAGACCTTCCTTGCTTCTACTGATTCTCATCCCTAGAATCTGTCTTGCTTCTCCAAGGTCTTTCATCGCAAACTCTTCTGAGAGTTTCGTCTTCAAGCTATTGATCTTGTGCAAGTCAGCTCCTACTATCAGCATGTCATCAACATATAGGACCAATGTCAAGTAGGACTTTTCAACCCTCTTGAAGTAACAACAGTGGTCAGCTTCACACCTCAAGAAACCGACACCTTTAATAAAGCTGTCAAACTGTTTACACCACTGTCTTGAAGCTTGTTTTAAGCCGTACAAACTCCTTTTCATCTTGCAAACAAGGCTTTCCTTCCCTTTGATCTCAAAGCCTTCAGGTTACTTCATATAAATTTCATCATCCAAATCACCGGGAAGAAATGCCATCTTCACATCCATTTGTTGAAGATGCAGATCTTCTTGTGCTACCAGCCCAAGAACCGTTCTGATGGTCACCATCTTGACTACAGGAGAGAAGATTTCTGTGTAGTCAACGCCTTCTTTTTGTTGGAATCCCTTCACAACAAGCCTCGCTTTATAGCGCTTACTCCCATCAGGTTCTTCTTTTATTCGGTAGACCCACTTGTTATTCAATGCCTTTTTTTCCTTAGGCAAATCTGCTAACTCCCACGTGTGATTGGATAACAACGAGTCCATCTCGTCGTTCATTGCAAGCTCTCACTTGATCGACTCATCAACATGCATAGCTTCCTCATAACATTCAGGCTCGCCTCTGTCTGTGAGCAGAATGTAGTTGAGCGATGGAGAAAATTTTACTGGCTTTCTGATTATTCTGCTTGACCGTCGTAACTCCGTGACTGGTGTACATGGGACCACTTCAGAATCATCACTTTCTTCAGCCTCACCACTCTCGTCTTGAGAGATTTCTTTTTCTGCTGCTGCGGTATCCTGTGGCAACTCCGGTGTCAGTATATCTTCTAAGTCAACAGCTCCAGGCTCTTTCCTTTCCGAGCCTTCTCTTAGCTTATCCTTGTACAACGCTTCTTCGTTGAACACAACATTCTTGCTGCGGATGATCTTCCGATTTTCATCATCCCAAAACCGGTAACCAAACTCTGTGTTACCCTAGCCGCTGAAGTAACACTTCTTAGACTTCGAGTCAAGTTTACTTCTTGCAGCATCATCAATATGAACATAAGCTAAGCATCCAAACACCTTTAGATAAGAAATATTTACTTTCTTTCCGCTCCAAACTTCTTCAGGGATCTTAAATCCCAACGGTACAGACGGTTCTCTGTTTATTAAAAAGGCTGCGGTATTGATTGCATCTGCCCAAAACGACTTTGGCAATCCATAGTGCAATCTCATGCTTCTTGCACGCTCATTCAAGGTTCTGTTCATCCTTTCCGCTATTCCATTCTGTTGAGGCGTTCCAGGAATAGTCTTCTCCATCTTGATCTCATTATCAGCGCAATATCTCTTGAACTCGTCGCTGATGTACTCTCCACCATTGTCAGAACTTAAACACTTCAACTTGAGATTCGTCTCAATCTCAACTATGGCTTTCCATATTTTGAAAACAGAAAACACTTCATGCTTGTTCTTCATGAAGTAAACCCACACCTTTCTTGTGGAGTCATCAATAAAGGTTACATAGTAGTATAAACCTCCCAGCGATGCAACAGGAGCGGGTCCCCACACGTCAGTGTGCACCAGCTCTAACGTCTCAGATTTTGGCTCTCTTCCTCCTTTAGAGAAACTAACTCGTTTCTGTTTCCCAAGGATGCAGCTTTCATACATCTGATGATCCACCGTCTTCAGATCCGGAAGAGCGCCATTTTCCACCATGAGTTTCATCCCTTTCTCACTCATGTGNCTACTGATTCTCATCCCTAGAATCTGTCTTGCTTCTCCAAGGTCTTTCATCGCAAACTCTTCTGAGAGTTTCGTCTTCAAGCTATTGATCTCGTGCAAGTCTGCTCCTACTATCAGCATGTCATCGACATATAGGAGCAATATCAAGTAGGACTCTTCAAGCGTCTTGAAGTAACAACAGTGGTCAGCTTCACACCTCAAGAAACCAACGCCTTTAATAAAGCTGTCGAACCGTTTATACCACTGTCTTGGAGCTTGTTTTAAGCCGTACAAACTCCTTTTCAGCTTGCAAACAAGGCTTTCCTTCCCTTTGATCTCAAAGCCTTCGGGTTGCTTCATATAAATTTCCTCATCCAAATCACCGTGAAGAAATGCCGTCTTCACATCCATCTGTTGAAGATGCAGATCTTCTTGTGCTACCAGCCCAAGAACCGTTCTGATGGTCACCAGCTTGACTACATGAGAGAAGATTTCAGTGTAGTCAACGCCTTCTTTTTGTTGGAATCCCTTCACAACAAGCCTCGATTTATAGCGCTTACTCCCATCAGGTTCTTCTTTTATCCGGTAAACCCACTTGTTATGCAATGCTTTTTTCTCCTTAGGCAAATCTGCAAACTCCCATGTGTGATTGGATAACAACGAGTCCATCTCGTCGTTCATTGCAAGCTCCCACTTGATCGACTCATAAACTTGCATAGCTTCCTCATAACATTCAGGCTCGCCTCTGTCTGTGAGCAGAATGTAGTTGAGCGATAGAGAAAATCTTACTGGATTTTTGATGATTCTACTTGACCGTCGTAACTCTGTGACTAGTGTATATGGGACCACTTCAGAATCATCACTTTTTTCAGCCTCACCACTCTCGTCTTGAGAGATTTCTTCTTCTGTTGTTGTGGTATCCTGTGGCAACTCCGGTGTCAGGATATCTTCTAAGTCAATAGCTCCAGGCTCTTTCCTCTTTGAGCCTTCTCTTAGCTTATCCTTGTACAACACTTCTTCGTTGAACAGAACATTCTTGCTGCGGATGATCTTTCGATTTTCATCATCACAAAACCGGTAACCAAACTTCGCGTTACCCTGACCGATGAAGTAACACTTGTTAGACTTCGAGTCAAGTTTACTTCTTGCAGCATCATCAATATGAACATAAGCTAAGCATCCAAACACCTTTAGATAAGAAAAGTTTACTTTCTTTCCGCTCCAAACTTCTTCAAGGATCTTAAATCCCAATGGTACAGACGGTCCTCTGTTTATTGAGAAGGCTGCGGTATTGATTGCATCTGCTCAAAACGTTTTTGGCAATCTACAGTGCAATCTCATGCTCCTTGCACGCTCATTCAAGGTTCGGTTCATCCTTTCTGCTATTCCATTATGTTGAGGCGTTCCAGGAATAGTCTTCTCCATCTTGATCTCATTATCAGCGCAATATCTCTTGAACTCGTCGCTGATGTTCTCTCCACCATTATCTGACCTTAAACACTTCAACCTGAGATTTGTCTCAATCTCAACTGTGGCTTTCCATATTTTGAAAACCGAAAACACTTCATGCTTGTTCTTCATGAAGTAAACCCACACTTTTTTTGTGGAGTCGTCCATAAAGGTCACATAGTAGTATGAACCTCCCAGCGATGCGACAGGAGCGGGTCTCCACACGTCAGTGTGTACCAGCTCTAACTTCTCAGATTTTGGATCTCTTCCTCCTTTAGAGAAACTAGCTCGTTTCTGTTTCTGTTTCTGTTTCCCAAGGATACAGCTTTCACACATCTGATGATCCACCGTCTTCAGATCCGGAAGAGCGCCATTTTTCACCATGAGCTTCATCCCTTTCTCACTCATGTGTCCCAACCTACAATGCCACAACTTGGTCTGTTTGGCATTCTCGACAACATTAACAGTGTCTTGATAACTCGTCGTCATATAAAGAGTGTCTCTTTTATGACCTCTAGCCACCACCATGAAACCTTTCTTGACTCTTCTGGCTCCACCACCAAAATTAACATTGTGCCCCGTATCATCAAGTTGACCTACTGAGATCAGGTTTCGCATCAACTTTGGCACATGTCTGACCTTCATAATCTTCCACACACATCCATCTGACATCTTTAGGTTGATATCTCCAATACCAATTATGTCCAAAGGTAATCCATCATCAAGATATAGATTTCCGTAATTTCCCGCAACATAATTTTCCATGATATTATGGTGCGGTGTGGTGTGGAATGATGCTCCTGAGTCAAGCACCCATGAATCGACTGGGCTATCAACATAGGAGATTGACGCTTTGGTTGTTTTTGCAGTTGCATCACGAGCTTCAATTTTCCTCGGGGAATCAACAGACACTACCAATGCATCAGCGATTTCACGTGTCACTGCATTGGCTCCGCCTCTAGTGTTGTCTTCCTTCTTCGGTGCTGCTCGGCAATTCTTCTTAATGTGACATGTCTTTGCACAATTCCAGCACTCTGCAGGCTGCCTGAACTTGGACTGACCCCGTCCATTCCTTGACTTTGATCTGCCATTACTCCGGTTATACCTTTCCGTAATTTCCCGCAACATAATTTTCCATGATATTATGGTGCGGTGTGGTGTGGAATGATGCTCCTGAGTCAAGCACCCATGAATCGACTGGGCTATCGACATAGGAGATTGACGCTTTGGTTGTTTTTGCAGTTGCATCACGAGCTTCAATTTTCCTCGGGAAATCAACAGACACTACCAATGCATCAGCGATTTCACGTGTCACTGCATTGGCTCCGCCTCTAGTGTTGTCTTCCTTCTTCGGTGCTGCTCGGCAATTCTTCTTAATGTGACATGTCTTTCCACAATTCCAGCACTCTGCAGGCTGCCTGAACTTAGACTGACCCCGTCCATTCCTTAACTTTGATCTGCCATTACTCCAGTTATTTCTATCTGAGTTTCTACCTCTGTTTTCCACGTTGAAAGCAGAGCTGTTGATGCCTCCCCGGAGTCTATCCTTCGAACTTCCTCAGCAAGGGTACGATATCTAACATCATTGAATTTGAGCTTTTGAGTACCCACAAAATTACTAACCGCTGCCCTCATTGGCTCCCAACTATTTGGTAGAGATGCCAACAAAATCGGTGCTCACACTTCATCATCAAATTCGATTTCAACTGATGATAGTTGGTTGACAATCATGTTGAACTCCTTCACATGTGCGGCAACCAAGCCACCTTCTTCCATCTTCAAATGGAAGAGTTTTTTCATGAGAAACACCTTATTGTTTTCCGAAGGTTTCTCATACATATCCGAGAGAACTTTCAAGAGTCCTTCCGTGGTCTTCTCTTTCGCAACGTTGTGAGCAACGTTTTTCGACAGTGTTAACCTTATAACACCCAGAACTTGTCTGTCAAGGAGCTCCCATTCATCTTGATCCGTCTTCTCAGGCTTCTTGCTTAGCGGTTGATGAAGCTGCTTTCCGTACAGATAATCTTCAATTTGCATTCTCCAAAATGCATAATCTTTACCGTCAAATTTCCCGATACTGTGCGCCGAACCGTTTTCGCCTCCCATCGTTTCTGGAACTACCGTGTATTAGGACACCTTTGTTGACAAACCAATGTTACCGACAAAATTCACTATTCACGAATTACTGTTCATGCGAATAGTAACTCCGCAAAAAATTTGACCGATCACCGTAACTCAAGCTCTGATACCAGTTGTTAGGAAATGTGCGGTCAAATTTTGCGGAAAGCCGAATTTATGGGAGCGGGAAAACACATAAAATTGTTAACGGAGTTCGGCCAATGTTGCCTAGTCTCCGGACCTGCTACAGATCTTTTATTATCAACCAGAGAAATTTTTACAAGCTCTCAACTTACACCCGACCCCAAATACATTCAAGAAAATTATTCTTAATTTTCTTACAAGAGAATTTTTATTTTTTTTTCTCACAAAAAAAATTATTTCTCTCTTGAACACTTTACTCTTGTGTTCTTCTTTTGTTTTGAGATAATTTTCCTCTTCACCTTACGTTGAGTATTTATAGAAGAAGCTTGTGAGAGTTGGTGAGAAGTTGTTGTTGACAAAATGGCCAAGCCCTTCCTTTTTGACTTTGCTATCACTCTGTCTCCACGTAACAACTTTTTCACCGTCCATCACCGTCAACATTTAACATGTGATATTTAACAAGAGAAACATTTTGACGCAAGGGACATTCTTTTTAAATGAACGTGTTCAGCATGCAACTTGTTCATTATCTGATGAGAACCCAGATTTGGAGGTTCTTGACAGATTCATCTTCTCATACAAAAGCGAGGCTGTAATGTTACTTTCTAATGGAGTCACTTGTGTAATGCTTGAGAATAGCTGAGTTATGATCGGAGACGTTACAAAAGCAGAGACAAAGACATTGTATAGATGGATGTATCGATCTGATCAGAGATGATGTGATAAGCTTCAACAACTTTTGTGTGTTTTAACTTAGTTGTGCACTCAAGCNCTACTGATTCTCATCCCTAGAATCTGTCTTGCTTCTCCAAGGTCTTTCATCGCAAACTCTTCTGAGAGTTTCGTCTTCAAGCTATTGATCTCGTGCAAGTCTGCTCCTACTATCAGCATGTCATCGACATATAGGAGCAATATCAAGTAGGACTCTTCAAGCGTCTTGAAGTAACAACAGTGGTCAGCTTCACACCTCAAGAAACCAACGCCTTTAATAAAGCTGTCGAACCGTTTATACCACTGTCTTGGAGCTTGTTTTAAGCCGTACAAACTCCTTTTCAGCTTGCAAACAAGGCTTTCCTTCCCTTTGATCTCAAAGCCTTCGGGTTGCTTCATATAAATTTCCTCATCCAAATCACCGTGAAGAAATGCCGTCTTCACATCCATCTGTTGAAGATGCAGATCTTCTTGTGCTACCAGCCCAAGAACCGTTCTGATGGTCACCAGCTTGACTACATGAGAGAAGATTTCAGTGTAGTCAACGCCTTCTTTTTGTTGGAATCCCTTCACAACAAGCCTCGATTTATAGCGCTTACTCCCATCAGGTTCTTCTTTTATCTGGTAAACCCACTTGTTATGCAATGCCTTTTTCTCCTTAGGCAAATCTGCTAACTCCCACGTGTGATTGGATAACAACGAGTCCATCTCGTTGTTCATTGCAAGCTCCCACTTGATCGACTCATAAACTTGCATAGCTTCCTCATAACATTCAGACTCGCCTCTGTCTGTGAGCAGAATGTAGTTGAGCGATGGAGAAAATCTTACTGGATTTCTGATGATTCTGCTTGACCGTCGTAACTCTGTGACTAGTGTATATGGGACCACTTCAGAATCATCACTTTCTTCAGCCTCACCACTCTCGTCTTGAGAGATTTCTTCTTCTGCTGTTGTGGTATCCTGTGGCAACTCCGGTGTCAGGATATCTTCTAAGTCAATAGCTCCAGACTCTTTCCTCTTTGAGCCTTCTCTTAGCTTATCCTTGTACAACACTTCTTCGTTGAACACAACATTCTTGCTGCGGATGATCTTTCGATTTTCATCATCCCAAAACCGGTAACCAAACTCCGCGTTACCCTAACCGATGAAGTAACACTTGTTAGACTTCGAGTCAAGTTTACTTCTTGCAGCATCATCAATATGAACATAAGCTAAGCATCCAAACACCTTTAGATAAGAAAGGTTTACTTTCCTTCCGCTCCAAACTTCTTCAGGGATCTTAAATCCCAATGGTACAGACGGTCCTCTGTTTATTGAGAAGGCTGCGGTATTGATTGCATCTGCTCAAAATGTCTTTGGCAATCCACAGTGCAATCTCATGCTCCTTGCACGCTCATTCAAGGTTCAGTTCATCCTTTCCGCTATTTCATTATGTTGAGGCGTTCCAGGAATAGTCTTCTCCATCTTGATCCAATTATCAGCGCAATATCTCTTGAACTCGTCACTGATGTTCTCTCCACCATTATCAGACCTTAAACACTTCAACTTGAGATTCATCTCAATCTCAACTGTGGCATTCCATATTTTGAAAACCGAAAACACTTCATGCTTGTTCTTCATGAAGTAAACCCACACTTTTTTTGTGGAGTCGTCGATAAAGGTCACATAGTAGTATGAACCTCCCAGCGATGCGACAGGAGCGGGTCTCCACACGTCAGTGTGCACCAGCTCTAACTTCTCAGATTTTGGATCTCTTCCTCCTTTAGAGAAACTAACTCGTTTCTGTTTCTGTTTCCCAAGGATGCAGCTTTCACACATCTGATGATCCACCGTCTTCAGATCCGGAAGAGCGCCATTTTTCACCATGAGTTTCATCCCTTTCTCACTCATGTGTCCCAACCTACAATGCCACAACTTGGTCTGTTTGGCATTCTCGACAACAGCAACAGTGTCTTGATAACTCGTCGTCATATAAAGAGTGCCTTTTTTATGACCTCTAGCCACCACCATGGAACCTTTCTTGACTCTTCAGGCTCCACCACCAAAATTAACATTGTGCCCCGTATCATCAAGTTGACCTACTGAGATCAGATTTCGCATCAACTTTGGCACATGTCTGACCTTCGTAATCTTCCACACACATCCATCTGACATCTTTAGGTTGATATCTCCAATACCAATTATGTCCAAAGGTAATCCATCATCAAGATATACCTTTCCTTAATTTCCCGCAACATAATTTTCCATGATATTATGGTGCGGTGTGGTGTGAAATGATGCTCCTGAGTCAAGCACCCATGAATCGACTGGGCTATCGACATAGGAGATTGACGCTTTGGTTGTTTTTGCAGTTGCATCACGAGCTTCAATTTTCCTCGGGGAATCAACAGACACTACCAATGCATCAGTGATTTCACGTGTCACTGCATTAGCTCCGCCTCTAGTGTTGTCTTCCTTCTTCGGTGGTGCTCGGCAATTCTTCTTAATGTGACATGTCTTTCCACAATTCTAGCACTCTGCAGGCTGCCTGAACTTGGACTGACCCCGTCCATTCTTTGACTTTGATCTGCCATTACTCCGGTTATTTCTATCTAAGTTTCTCCCTCTGTTTTCCACGTTGAAAGCAGAGCTGTTGATGCCTCCCCAGAGCCTATCCTTCGAACTTCCTCAGCAAGGATACGATCTCTAACATCATTGAATTTGAGCTTTTGAGTACCCACAAAATTATTAACTGCTGCCCTCATTGGCTCCCAACTATTTGGTAGAGATGCCAACAAAATCAATGCTCGCACTTCATCATCAAATTCGATTTCAACTGATGATAGTTGGTTGACAATCGTGTTGAATTCATTCACATGTTCGGCAACCAAGCCACCTTCTTCCATCTTCAAATGGAAGAGTTTCTTCATGAGAAACACCCTATTGTTTGCCGAAGGTTTCTCATACATATCCGAGAGAACTTTCATGAGTCCTTCCGTGGTCTTCTCTTTCGCAACGTTGTGAGCAACGTTTTTTGACAGTGTTAACCTTATAACACCCAGAACTTGTCTGTCAAGGAGCTCCCATTCATCCTGATCCGTCTTCTCAGGCTTCTTGCTTAGCGGTTGATGAAGCTGCTTTCCGTACAGATAATCTTCAATTTGCATTCTCCAAAATGCACAATTTGTACCGTCAAATTTCCTGATACTGTGCGCCGAACCGTTTTCGCCTCCCATCGTTTCTGGAACCACCGTGTATTAGGACACCTTTGTTGACAAACCAATGTTACCGACAAAATTCACTATTCACGAATTACTGTTCATGTGAATAATAACTCCGCAAAAAATTTGACCGATCACCGTAACTCAAGCCCTGATACCAGTTGTTAGGAAATGTGCGGTCAAATTTTGCGGAAAGCCGAATTTATGGGAGCGGAAAAACACACAAAATTGTTAACGGAGTTTGGCCAATGTTGCCTAGTCTCCGGACCTGCTACAGATCTTTTATTATCAACCAGAGAAATTTTTACACGCTCTCAACTTACACCCGACCCCAAATGTATTCAAGAAAATTATACTTAATTTTCTTACAAGAGAATTTTAATTTTTTTTCTCACAAAAAAAATTATTTCTCTCCTGAACACTTTACTCTTGTGTTCTTCTTTTGTTTTGAGATAATTTTCCTCTTCACCTTACGTTGAGTATTTATAGAAGAAGCTTGTGAGAGTTGGTGAGAAGTTGTTGTTGACAAAATGGTCAAGCCCTTCCTTTTTGACTTTGCTATCACTATGTCTCCACGTAACAACTTTTTCACCGTCCATCACCGTCAACATTTAACATGTGATATTTAACAAGAGAAACATTTTGACGCAAGGGACATTCTTTTTAAATGAACGTGTTCAGCATGCAACTTGTTCATTATCTGATGAGAACCCAGATTTGGAGGTTCTTGACAGATTCATCTTCTCATACAAAAGCGAGGCTGTAATGTTACTTTCTAATGGAGTCACTTGTGTAATGCTTGAGAATAGCTGAGTTATGATCGGAGACGTTACAAAAGCAGAGACAAAGACATTGTATAGATGGATGTATCGATCTGATCAGAGATGATGTGATAAGCTTCAACAACTTTTGTGTGTTTTAACTTAGTTGTGCANGTAATTAAATTTAAATGATATTAAAATACATAGTATATTTTTAATATTAATATCTATTAAATGATGATTTCTACTCATATATATTTTTTATCATGTGTATCTTTAATTGGAAAAATTTTAAATTACTGATAACAAAATTTTTATTGTGGGATTAATAATTTTAGTAATTTATAATTTTTAAAAAATTATCAATGTTAGTTCAAAACTTTTATCAAAAAAAATAATTCAAAGTAAATTTTGAAATTAAAATATTTATTTATTCAATATGGTTTATATTTTAATTTAGAATGATATATATACATATATTTTTTAAATCTTAATGATTAATTAAATTAGACTTTTATTTATATGATTTTGTAATCATTTGTATTTTGTCATAACAAAAATTTTAAATCATGGATCGCAAAATTTGAATGTGAGACTTTTAACAGTTTTAGTAATTTATAGTCGTTTTTAAAAATTCAAAATATAACATATACAGAAAAATCTAAATTTTTATATTATGGTTATTGTGATTTTTTAAATTATTTTAATAGTTTAAAATTAAACAAATTTGATAGAAGATGTATTATTTTTTTATCAGATCTTTATTATTCAAAACCATTAATTGTCATATATACTTTAGCCACATTAGGTAATTCCGTAATCTTTATTTAAGGAAATAATAAATGACATTAATAATAAATTTATGGTTAGTTTAATAAAAAACTTATAATATAATTAGATAGACCAACATATTTCTCTAATAATTCTAAGAATCATCCTAGTGATGACACGTGTCTACAAAAAGAAGTTGTAATGTTTCACAAATAATATATAAGGGATTTAGAAAGACATTCCACTCCTATCAGCACTTAATTGTATTTATCTGTTTCTATTTTATTTCAGCATTTAAAGTTTTCTTTTACTTCTTGCTCTCTTTAATATCTAGGCATTTTTCTTCTTCCATTATTTGATTTTCGTACTTTATGTTTTAAGATCAATACATTGAATCACCGTTTTAGTTTAGCATTTTCTTTTTCTTTTGTTTGTTCCGATTTCAATCAAAATATATATACAGTAGTTATAAAAAACTACGTGTACTCTCAAAATTAATCAAAGTATATATACAGCAGTTATAAAAAAACCTTTTCATACAATATTTCAAAATGGATCTTCCTAAAATAAATATACTTTACATATTGCTTTTGTTAATTAAGCCATCTTCACAGAACAAAAGGAACACATAAATTAAATATAATAACTTAACCTAAATATATTTAACAATTTTATATTCAGGAAACTTAAATTTTCTTACATTAACAAATTTTAGTATATTTGGTAATCTTTAAAGTGGTAAAATACCAAATATTCCACAAGATTACGCATAATTGTACAAAAATATTAATTATAGGTTACAAACATTATCCTATATAACTACTAAAATTAATAGATCGAAACGCATTCATCAAAAATTAATGCTTAATGTCATCAAATAATATTACAATCAGAAAGAACCAATAAATCATATTAGCTTTCGAAATGTGATCAATATACATAGAATTAGTATATAAAATCATATACCATTTTGGTAAAACTTAATAAATATGTATATTAGAAAAATTATAAAAAGTAAAAATATGTTTAAATCAATGTTTTTAAATTTTACTGGGACACTGAAATCGACTATTTTCGGCCATTGGATTGACCGCGGCTGAACCGTATGTTAATATTTTAATTAATTTAATATATATATATAGTTATATTATAAACCGGTTTTCTAGGGTTTTAGCTATTTTTCAAGTTTAATAGAATTTTAAATAATGGATATTTCTTAAAACCTAAACATGATTATATATTGGATTATTCAATTTACCGGTTTGACTGCGGGGATAGGTCGGTCGTGGGTCTGGATTGGGTTTAAATACATTGATTTAAATGCAAAAAAGTTTTAAATATACAAAATTCTTATAAATTAAAAAATATTTGTAACGTTTTAATGGAATTTTGAATCACAAAATATCCCGCGCTTTTAAAGCGCGGATCAAAATCTAGTACAAGGCAACATAAGAATCAATTGAAAAATTAGTAAGTCAAGCGCGGGTCAAAATCTAGTACAATGCAACATAAGAATCAATTGAAAAATTAGTAAGTCCAAAATCCAAAATCTAATTGCTAGAAAAACTTATATTAACCCAAACATAAATGTATACTCAGCAATCTCATTAATGAGACTTTCTTTAAATGGTTCAAGATTGATTTATTTTGTGATCCAACATAATAACATTTTTTAAAAAGTGTAAGATATACTCTTAGTCTGTATTATTTGGACAGCAATTTAAATCAAAGTTTTCTATATTTATGGCCTAAGTATTGCATACTTTTGCTATAAATCGGAAAGTAATGACTTTTTTAAATGTTGATTTTTTTTTATTAATAGCAAAGAGACGCATCTACTCAAAATTGTTTTGTTAGTAAAAAAACAAAAAAGAGAGTATTGTTTGGTTTTCATGTCTTCCTCACCTACAGAAATTTATATAAATATTAATACATAAATTAAGTTGTTTTGTTATTACCAAACGAACTTATATATCAAATATTTTTCCTTGCAACACAATTTTTTAGAACTTAAATTACGAAAAAATTATATTCAAGACTAAGAAAAAGCTTTGGCGCCTGCCTAAATGTTTTTCGTATTCTAGGAAAACATTAATAATGATCTTTCGTAGTAGTTAATGATATATATCATGTTGACCTAACTTTCATCATATACAAAATATCAGTTACAAACAAATAATGCCATCATCTTTCTATATTTGGGTCTTTAGTATAATAATAGCCGGGCTGCAAAATTTTATGTTGTCTTAATGTGACTCATAACCAAATTATACTTCAAATTATAAGCCTAATCCAATTTTTAATTTTCTTTTTGATATTTTAAATTTTCATCTTATGTTATCAAAAAGAAAGTAAGAATCTGATATTCTGAAAATTAGTGTAACTTCAAAATCAAAAATATATACATAAATTTTAAATTTGTGAATACAATATATTTAATATTTTAATAATATAACTCAATCCACACAAAACGCGGATCTTATCCTAGTGGCATACTATAACTGATGACATGACTAATGGCAAAATATGACATGACAATTGCATTGAATGTTGATTTTTTCTTTTGGTAAACTTTTTAAAATATAGAAATAACTCATGATTATCATAAAATAAATATATTTGATTATGACATTAAATAATAAGTATAAAATGTTTTCTAAATTTCGAAATATTATTTAGTTTATTTTTATAATCATACAATTTTTATTACTAAACACGATTTTCAAAATTTTATACATTTTTGTTAAAAAATATTAATTTTTAATCATAGTAAAATTTGATTCCTATTTATATTTATAAATTTTATTTTAATATTATTTTTTGATAATTACAAAAAAAATCATTTCTTTTTTAAAGAAAAATTATACAATTTATTTAATATATGTTAACCAAAATTAAATGAAAATCTGTCTAAAATTTTAGTTTAATATATATATATTTCCTAAATATAATTTAAAATAAATCAAAATGTTATTTTATCTTAATTTTATGTTTAACTAAATTCAAAATTTATATTAAAACATTGGTAAGAAAATAATAAAATCTAGAATATTAACAAAATTTTATTTTAAATTAAATTTAAAATTAAATTTTTTTATTGCTGCACATAGTGCAAGAAAACACTTAATTAATCAAAAAAAACTTTAAGCTAATTGCTCGTCTTTTATTTTTAACTGCTAATTTCTTGTCGTGTTTCTATTAATTTCTCGGTTTAGCACAAAAACATTGATCAATGGCAGTAAAAAATATTCTTTTGCGATCCATCCTAGATGCCAAACATGGTTAATTTTTGTCTCATGAATAGCAACACATCATTAAAACAATCTATAGCTGAGAAGAGAAGTTCATCGTCCACAAAAGTGAGCTAGTAGCCTTTTGGACATTCATCATCTATCCCCTTCAAATAATTCAGGTAGAACAGCCATGAACCGTGCTAGAAATCTTATTATTGCAATCGGCATTAACTTATCATATACTTGCACTTTCTTTCATTTTTTTCTTGAAACACCGTCACTTTCTTTCAATTATTGCAATTTCTTTATGGATTATAATAAATAAACAACAATATCAGAAAGGGAATCTGCGCTGGTTAAAGTAAAAAACAAAACATATTTAACATTTTTAACAAAATAAGAGAATATTCCAAGCACCTGATTTTGAAGTCATGTTTTTTTTTTGTAAATTAATCCACAAAATCAAAAATTCACAGGTCAACTTTCCAAGTGTTAGTTAAATCGTAATATAAACCAAAAATGATACTAAGTTTTTTTTTTAAATTGAACTTGGCCAAGTCGAACCTTTTTTTTTTTTTTGAGAAAAGCTCAGTCGAACCTTGCAACACGAAACTTAACAAATGAGCAAACCATCATGTCACTTTTCATTTTCGTCGTTTACCAATAGTAATATTTTTTTTTTGTCCGGACGAGGTAGTCCAAGTGGAAGGACGGACCTGTGGTGGCTACCACCATCCGGGTTCGATCCCTCCCTATGCGGAAACTACCCTGCCTCATCTGAACACTAAAGCGGGTACTGGGCCTTCGGGCTCAGGGAAAAACCTCCCGGGTGAAGCTGGTCTGCTGCCTGACNAAAAAAAAAAGTAAGTTTATAATTTTTCTAATATGTTTCAGGCGGCTAGATAGATATATAGATGGACCCTGGGAGAATATATAGTAGAATTTTGTTTGATTTGATTTGATACTGTTGCAGGGATCATACATAGGGACGTGAAGACAACAAACATTCTGCTAGACGAAAACTCCACGGTGAAAGTAGCTGATTTCGGACTCTCACGGTTGTTTTCCACAGACCAAACTCACGTCTCCACGATGCCGCAAGGCACTCCAGGATACGTAGATCCGGAGTATTACCAATGTTACCGTCTAAACGAGAAGAGCGACGTGTACAGCTTTGGAGTCGTACTCACCGAGATCATATCTTCTAAAGAAGCCGTGGATATCACAAGACATCGCCACGATGTCAACTTAGCGAACATGGCCGTTTCCAAGATCCAGAACAATGCGGTGCACGAGCTAGTCGATCCGAGTCTTGGATTCGAGAAGGATCCAGAAGTGAAGAGGATGATGGTGTCGGTGGCTGAGCTTGCGTTTCGCTGTTTGCAACAGGAAAGGGAAGCTAGGCCGTCAATGGATGAGATTATGGAGATTTTGAAAGGGATCAAGGGGGAGAAGTGCAGGAAGTTGCCAGATGTGGTGGACATTGTGGTAAGCAGAGGAGATGACGTTGGATTACTGAGGCATAGTGATCCTCCGCCGGTTTCGCCGGATGCTGATATGTGTATTAGCAGTTCGGATACGGCTGCGCGTTCATTTTGAGTGGTGGTTTAATTAGGTCTTGTCGGTGGTGTGTAATAATATCCTGTTTATTGCAGGTCTCTTAGATCAGATGTCTTATCGTAATATAAGATACAGTTTCTTATTTTTTAAATAAAAAAACTAAAATACATTTCTTAAATAAGAGATATAAGACATGTTTTTAGTTTTTTAGTTAAAAACTAAGAGACCGTACGAGATCCAACCTAAGAAACATGCAATAAACATGCTTCAGATATTCACTCAGATAAAACTCTTCTTTCATATATTTATTCACTCAGGTAAAACTCTTCTTTCATATATTTATTTTGGCTCAGCTAATAAATCTTTATTGTTTGTGTATATATTATATAAATAAAAGTGCTCCAATTGTTGGAGGGATTTTAGGTAGATAAAAAGCCCCCAAATTAAGAAAAAAAACAAATTTATATAAGATCTTTAAGAAATGTTTCAGACCTCTAAAATCTCAAATCCGGTGATATATATATATATGTGATTGTGTTCTTGGTTACTTTTCAAAATAACAATTCTAGTACTTTTTTAACACTGGAGTTTTATTCCAAAAAGACTGGACCCCGAAAGGGTAAGTAAAAATACAGACAACTAAAAACATAGAAGAGAGAGATGGAAAAACAGAGCAAGAACCACAGGAAACAAGAGCAATAGAGCATATCTGAGTGATGATACTCCTATGGTGTAAAATCAACTTGCTTCTTTACTTTGACCGTATTCATGTTGAGTTTTAAGATTAACCATTAATCAAAGAACTTTAAACTAATTGCTTGTTTTGTCTCTATTGCTTTCTCTGTTCAACACAAAAACATTGATCAATCACACTAGGAAGAAGAATCTTCCGTGATCATTCCTAAATACCAAGCATGGTTAACTTGTGTCTTATGAGTAGCAACACACCATTAAAACAATCTATAGCTGAAAAGAGAAGTCTATCATCCACAGAAAAGAGCTAGTAGCCTCCAAGATATTCATCGTCCATCCCTTCAAAAAATCCACAGCTATTCCAGAACTTACCAGAAATCTTCTTATTGCAATGCGTTAACTTATCATTTAGTCACTTTCTTTCATTCTTTGATGGAAAAACAAGGTCTCAATGGCCCAAACTGTTTGGCGACCAGAAACAAGATCCACTTGTCTTTTGGGATGGACTAACAATATCGAGCGAGAGCCAAAGCCCATCAGAATGGACTCTAACATTTAGTCTATTTCATGCATATATATAGAGGAAAAAAAAAAGGGAGAATCAGATGTTGATTTAATATTTTTGTGATTTGTAAGTAAGTTATGTAAAACAAAACAAGTAGGATTAAGATTAGATTAAGTAAACCAATTTAAATAAGGAATATGATTTCCTAAACCATTTCGATTTAGGTTTTCGGTTTTCTTAGCTATATAAATCGACATGCTTCTTTATTTAAGCTGAGTTTTAATATTAACCCATCACATATCTATACCAAAACCTCTAATAGAATTTTACCCCTGATTATCTAAATTATTTATAAAGTCATGCCACTCCTATCATCAGTTAATTGTATTTAATTGTTTCTGTTTTATTTCAGCATTTAAAGTTTTCTTTTACTTCTTGCTCTCTTTAATATCTAGGCCTTTTTGTTCTTCTATAATTTGATTTTTCGTACTTTATGTTTTGAGATCAATACATTGAATCACCGTTTTTGTTTACCATTTTCTTTTTCTTTTGTTTGTTCCGATTTCAATCAAAATATATATACAGTAGTTATAAAAAACTACGTGTACTCTCAAAGTTAATCAAAGTATATATACAACAATTATAAAAAACCTTTTCATACAATATTTCAAAATGGATCTTCCTAAAATAAATATACTTTACATATTGCTTTTGTTAATTAAGCCATCTTCACGGAACAAAAGGAATACATTAATTAAATATAATAACTTAACTTAAATATATTAACTATTTTATATTCAGGAAACATAAATTTTCTTACATTAACAAATTTTAGTCTATTTGGTAATCTTTAAAGTGGTAACTACCAAATATTCCACAAGATAATGCATAATTGTACAAAATATTAATTATAGGTTACAAACATTATCCTATATAACTACTAAAATTAATAGATCGAAAAACGCAATCATCAAAAATTAATGCTTAATCTCATCAAATAATATTACAATCAGAAAGAACCAATAAATCATATTAGCTTTCGAAATGTGATCAATATACATAAAATTAGTATATAAAATCATATACCATTTTGGTAAAACTTAATAAAAATGAATATTAGAAAAATTATAAAAAGTAAAAATATTTTTAAATCAATATTTTTGAATTTTACTTGGACATTGAAATCGACTATTTTCGGCCATTAGATTACTGGGTTGACCGGGGCTGAACCGTATGTCAATATTTTAATTAATTTAATATATAGTTATATTATAAACGGGGGTTCTAGGGTTTTAGCTATTTTCGAGTTTAATAGAATTTTAAATAATGGATATTTCTTAAAACCTAAACATGATTATATATTGAATTCTTCGATTTACTGGTTTGACCGCGGGGATAGGTCGATCGTGGGTCTGGATTGGGTTTAAATACATTGATTTAAATGTAAAAAAAAAAATTAATATACAAAATTCTTTTAAATTAGAAAAAATATTTGTAACGTTTTAATGGAATTTTGAATCACAAAACATCCCGCGCTTTTAAAGCGCAGATCAAAATCTAGTACGTCGTAACATAAGAATCAATTGAAAAATTAGTAAGTCCAAAATCCAATTGCTAGAAAAACTTATATTAACCCAAACATAAATGTATACTCAGCAATCTCATTAATGAGACTTTCTTTAAATAGCTCAAGATTGATTTATATTGTGATCCGAGATAATAACATTTTTTTAAAAGTGTAAGATATACTCTTAGTCTGTATTATTATTTGGACAGTAATTTAAATCAAAATTTGCTATATATTATGGCTTAAGTATTGCATACTTTTGCTATAAATCGGAAAGTAATGATTTTTAAGTGTTGATTTTTTTATTAATAGCAAAGAGACGCATCTATCCAAAAAAATTTTGTTAATAAAATAAAAAAGAAGAATATTGTTCGGTTCTCATGCCTTCCTCACCTACAGAAATTTATATAAATATTAATACATAAATTAAGTTGTTTTGTTATTACCAAACGAACTTATATATCAAATATTTTTCCTTGTTACACAATTCTTTAGAACTTAAATTATGAAAAAAATATATTGAAGATTAAGAAAAAGCTTTGGCAGCTGCCTAAATGTTTTTCGTAGTCTAGAAAAACATTAATAATGACCTTTCATAGTAGTTAATGATATATATCATGTTAACCTAACTTTCATCATATATAAAATATCGGTTACAAACAAATAATACCATCATCTTTTTATATTTGGGTATTTAGTATAATAATAACCGGACTGCAAAATTTTATGTTGTTACTCATAACCAAATTATACTTCAAATTATAAGCCTAATCCAATTTCAATTTTCTTTTTAATATTTTAAATTTTCATCTTATGTTATCAAAAATAAAGTAAGAATCTTATATTCTGAAAATTAGTGTAACTTCAAAATCAAAAATATATATATTTTATTTACTGAAAAGTTAGTAAAAAAATATATACACAAATGTATCGGTTTAACATATAGATGATTATTATATAAACAATCAAAAATTGTATACATATAAAAAAAAATCGATCATATATAAATATTAAATTTGTCAATATAATATATTTAATATTTTAATAATTTAACTCAATCCGCGTAAATTATCCTAGTGGCATACTATAATTGATGACATGGCTAATAACAAAATATGCATGACAATTACATTAAATGTTGATTTCTTCTTTTGGTAAACTTTTTAAAATATAAAAATAACTCATGATTATAATAAAATAAATATATTTTATTATGACATTAAATAATGTAATAAGTATAAAATGTTTTATAAATTTCGAAATATTATTTAGTTTGTTTTTATAATCATACAGTTTTTATTACTAAACACGATTTTCAAAATTTTATACATTTTTGTTGGAAAAGTATAAACTTTTAATCATAATAACATTTTTCCTATTTATATTTTAATTTTAGTTTTTTTGATAATTATAAAAAAATCATTTCGTTTTAAAAGAAAAATTATACCATTTATTTAATATATGTTAACCAAAAGAAATAAATGAAAAAATATATATATTTTTCCTTAATATAATTTAAAATAAATCAAAATGTTATTTTATCTTAATTTTATGTTTAACTAAATTCAAAATTTATATTAAAACATTGGTAAAAAAATAATAAATAATTTAGAATATTAACAAAATTTTATTTTAAATAAAATTTAAAATTAAAATTTTTGTTGTTGCACATAGTGTAGGAAAACACTTAATTAATCAAAAAAACTTTAAGCTAATTGCTCGTCTTTTATTTGTAACTGCTAATTTCTTGTCGTGTTTCTATTAATTTCTCTGTTTAGCACAAAAACATCGATCAATTGCAGTAAAAAAATATTCTTCTGCGATCCATCTTAGATGCCAAACATGGTTAAGTTTTGTCTCATGAATAGCAACACATCATTAAAACAATCTATAGCCGAGAAGAGAAGTTCATCGTCCACAAAAGAGAGCTAGTTGCCTCTGGGACATTCATTATCTATCCCCTTCAAATAATTCAGGCAGAACAGCCATGAGCCGTGCTACAAATATTATTATTGCAATCGGCATTAACTTATCATTTACTTGGTCACTTTCTTTCATTTTTTTCTTGAAACACCGTCACTTTCTTTCAATTATTGCAATTTATTTATGGATTGTAATAAAAAAACAACAATGACAGAAAGGGAATCTGCGCTGGTTAACGTAAAAAACAAAACATATTTAACATTTTTAACAAAATAAGAGAATATTCCAAGCACCTGATTTTGAAGTCGTTTCTGCAAAAAACCTTCGACGTGGTTTTTTTTTGTAAATTAATCCACAAAATCAAAAATTCACACGTCAATTTTCCAAGTGCTGGGTGAATTGCAATATAAACCAAAAATGATACTAAGTATTTTTTTAAAATTGAACCTGGCTCAGTCGAACCTTGCAACACGGAACTTAACAAATGAGCAAACCATCATGCCACTTTTCATTTTCGTCGTTTACCAATAATAATATTTTGCAGCATGTCTGCGTTGTAACTTGTAAACCACCAAATTCCAAAAGAAAGTTCGGACTTGTAAGATATAAAACTCGAGAAAGGAATATTAATAGTATATTAGATTTTAATCTGCCATTAAAAAGCGGTGATTCGTTTGTTTTTCATTTATTAATCGAAAACTTATTTGCAAATTACCATTATTTTTGTTTCGAACCATAATAATTGAGTTTTTAGGTTTTTATCATTTGTTTTTTTTTTCTCTTCAAAACATGGTATTTGTTCAAAATATGGTAGTTATTCTATGATAATGTTTGAGTTTTAAGATGTGTTTTCATATCTGACATAGATTCATGGTTGAACCTATAGACCCAATACATTGTATATAACCCGGTTCGGATTTAATGAAAAAAACGTTAATTAAAAATCCGATATAACCCGGTAAAAAATCAGAAACTCAATATTAACTTGCGATCTGATACCATTGATCCGATTACAAAATATCTAATAGTACTTTTTAAAAATTGATGAAATTACTCATATATTTATTAATATTACATAAATTAGTGATTCCTTAGAATTTGATAAAATTATATTATGTTACCCAAATAAAAAATGATAATATAAAAAAATTTATTGATATGACAATATTAGTTTATTTTCGTTATTAATAACCTATTATAAGTTTGTGTTTTTATTTTAGATTTAAAAATTGATTTTAAGATAATTTTTAAAATATTCTTAAACACTTGTAATTGTCATATCAATATTATGTATAAAATGACATTATACATGGAAAAATGATATTCAAATATGTATATGATATATGGTGTAGGATATATGATTTTGGTTTGTATTGAAAAAATAAATAATATTTAAATGATCTATTTTGAATATTGATACGTATATTTAAACTTGTAATTGCCATATCAATATTATGTATAAAATGACATTATACGTGGAAAAATGATATTCAAATATGTATATGATATATGGTGTAAGATATATGATTTTGGTTTGTATTGAAAAAATAAATAATATTTAAATGATCTATTTTGAATATTGATACGTATATTTAAGAAAATAATATTTTCATGTTTCTTATTTATTTATAGTTATAATATATTTATACTTATATTAAATTTAAAGTTAATATACCTTTTATATATATATATAAGCTCATTATTTATACATCTATTTAGGTGTATCTGTAGGCCCAAAACTAAAAGATTTAAATGACATTAATGAATTTTATTAATATCTTGTAAAAATAAGGGTATTTTTGAGAAAAAATAAAAAATAAAAAAGAGAAGGTTGGTCAATAAAAACCAAACATAAGTTCGTTTAATTCAATTCCAAAACCAAGACATTCATCAATTTTTTTTTCTTTTGCGAATTACATTCACCAATTCTTTCATATTTCTTCTCTGTCTTCTTCTTCACCATATTCCTATTTGTCTCTCGACACAATGATCGATCTGTTTCTATCCCCCACAAAATCTATGTTCCATATAATCATCATATCGATGCTCTTTGTGATACATTCTTTTGTTTTCTCAGCTGATGATAAGCTTCACAGACTCTGCAGTCAACCGTTTAGCTGCGGCGATCAAACCGGTCTCCTGTATCCTTTCTGGATATCTGGCAGGGAAGACTGTGGCCACCCTGTGTTCAAAGTCAACTGTAGTGGTGGATTCGCAGAGCTAAGTATCTCCTCCGTGAATTTTAGAATCTTAGAGGCGAACTATGACTCTCGTATCATAAGACTGGCAAGATCGGATTATATTGGCGATCTTTGTCCCACAGATACTTCAGATATGCCATTCAACCAAAGCGTCCTTCCACTTGCTCCTAGCACCGAGTTGCTCACA
>QGKV02001556.1:21848342-21884597 GCA_003260655.2 Brassica cretica
TGGTCCATGAGTCTTGTTACTCAGCTTAAAATGTTGGTCAGTAAGTGCCCTGGTTTGTTATTGTTTGGGCTTCTGTTGCC
Organism: Brassica cretica; assembly: GCA_003260655.2. NCBI lineage: Eukaryota > Viridiplantae > Streptophyta > Magnoliopsida > Brassicales > Brassicaceae > Brassica > Brassica cretica. The sequence continues at coordinate 21,848,423 of QGKV02001556.1, forward strand.
CTTTATGGGTTCTAGGTTCCGGAGACATTGTGTTGTCTGTCGGGTTAGCTAACCACGGCATATCTTCGTCCGTTGGTCATGTATGTTTCATCGTTTGATAATATAATCAGTTGAGGGAAAAAAGAAACACTACCTAGCCCATAATCAAGTTCTGAGCCTTTTTTGCATTTATTTCCCTCTGGTTCTATGTATTCTCAATCTAAAAACTGATCATTGGGGTATGGAATGGAATGAAAAAAAAATTATAAACAGCTGTAAGTAACTTTGAGATCTTACAAGAGAAAGAGGGGACCTTCATTCTTTAAAGCTGACAACCTTTTTACCATTTTGGTTCCATCATTTTCTTACACTTTGATATCTTTATAATTGATGAGTTCATGTCTTTTTTACACTTTCATTCCTTCTATCTCTACAAAGTAAAACCTAAAATAAAAGAGGTATTTCTTTTATTATTTATCTTCCAGATAACCCCATTACTGAGCTACATATATATAAATAGCACATATGCATTTGAATGAGAAGGCCAAAGCAAAAAAAAAAAAATGAAACACATTTTCAATGAAACTAACATTAACTCTATTAGTATAACTTTCTTATGCTAATTGATCTGAAAAGAATAGAGACTTGCACTTCCTTTTCAAGTTTGCTTCATTTAGACCAACATGGGGTGTCTTCATGTACTACTCTCATGTCCCATTCTTCTTTACTCATTAAAGACTATATGTCACATACAAGTTTGGTGGATCTCCTACACCCTTCTTAAAAGTATAGTATGTGTTAAAAGACGGAAGACACATTATTGACACTAGTCAATCAATATCTCTTATTTTTCATTAAATGTTTTTTCCCCTTTATCTTTGTACAAACACATGATTCTAAATCCCGAATTCCACAAAAGCAAACACATGCAAAACTCTGTCCATGGAAAATGGCTCTTCTTCATCAATGGGGCCAAAAGAAGTGATTAAGAAAACATAAGAGCAATTATTGTTCCAAATTCCATTTGCCACTCAAGTATTAGCAGTGGGAATGAACCTAAAACCTAAATAACAAATGTACAAATGTTTTACCATTTCGATGTAGATTGATAGAGCACTGTTCCTCATTGGGATTGGCAGAAGAAAAAGAGAAATATTTCTTGAGTATAGCATTAAACCCACATGTAATAAAGGACAAAAGCTTGGGATTTTAGCTTCAAGTGGGGTTAAAAGGAGGTTTCCAACACAAACAAAAGATTATAAGGGAGTTACAAATTTATTTAAAACAAGAACATATATGCTACAAAAACAGGATACAACAACACAAGATGTGAGCTTGCGTGACTAGAAGAACACAATAGATTTTACAGAAAATGGTTTAATTGATCCAAATTAAATTCAAATCATTACAGGCCTGGTTACATGAAAGAAACAAGAACCTTAAAATGTTGATAACACACATAAGCATTCGATATCATAAAACACACAACAACAAGACACACATTCCTTATTACACAAACTCCCTGAAACGTTAACAGTTTGATGAATGAAACCATTTTTGTTGCACAATCTTATGTTTTGGAACTCGTTCAATGGCGAGAATCAGGTGAAGCAGACGAGGGCTTGTCGCCGTGATCATCTTGTTCACTCAGATACCGTGCTGGCATTGCTGATTGGTGAATTGCCGGAGGAATATGGTAAGGATGGTGATAATGATGATGATGATCGTTGGTAGTAATGGACTGATAATGATGATGATGGTAAGGATCAAACCAAGCACGAAGCATTGGTGTGTGTGTTAATGGACTGAAGGGGACCCCTCTGAGATAAAAACTGACTTTGTGTCTGAAACGACGTCGTTGTCGCCGGAGAAGCAAATACAAACCCTCCTCCACCAAATGCGGCGGAGTCAGCTGCTCCGCCGTTGTTCCACGTCACAAGTCTCTGCATTTTTCCAAATTCCGGTGACTGGTGATGATTCCGTTGCGACTGGTCCCAGCTCGCCGTCGATGAATCAAACACTAACGGGTTGCTCTGGCCGGAGAACAGAGCATGCTCTGTTTCATCAGCGAAAGCAGGACCATTTTGGAAGGAGTGGAGCGAGAGACGAAGATCTTGTCTTTGCGTATCGCCTCGTGACGGTGGCTGATGATAATGCGGCGGAGGAGCTCCCGATGAAAGAGACGCCGGGAGAAAACTCAAATGATGATGCTCTGTTTCTTCTCCTGCGGAGGAATTACGGGTTTGGGTCTTTTGGGTTTAGCGTTTAACGCAGCTTGACGGATTGTGTCGGCGAGGTTCCATGGAGGAAGTTCGGCGAGGTTATCAATGGCGGATTTAGCTTTCTTGATAAGCCAATCAACAGCTTTGCTTGGTCGATCTAAACCGAGTCTATCTTGAACATCGTAGAACTGAATCGCTGTGGGAGATGAGAGCCTCACGCGCCGGTCACGTGGTCCTTTGGCCGTACAGACTTTGCTGTGTTATTTTTTTTGAGCAACAGACTTTGCTGTGTCTGTCTTTTTTTCCTGTTGATCGGACAATGTGACCTCCTTCAACCTCTACGATCTCGACACAGCCACCATGTTCTGCGGCCGTTGAAAACACTGATTGGTGTCTCATTCCGAGAGGATGCGGCGACGACGGCGAATGCATTGAATGGTTGTGGTTGGATTCTTCATCAGTCATTGTTGAGCATATTTAGGAAACTGAGGTGTTGGGATGATGAGGAAGAAGAGAGTGTTTGTTCATAGAAAGATATGTCATCTCATAGCTGTGGCATTTCTGCTTTTATTTCGTTATTCAATATTACGTTATAATCATATTTTATGAACTGTATGCATACTTGTATATTCTAAGGAATCGGTCTCTATAACCTTCAAACAAATTATAATTCATTACGTAACTAAAACTCCTAATTTTCATCTATAGAATATGTATTTTATGTAATAATGTTATATTACCCTTCAATTCAACCTGTGTAATCTGCTGAGAATTATTTACTAAAAAAAATATTAAATAAATTATTTAATAAATTGTGGTTATCATTGGTGTACATCTCTTTCTCTTCTTCTTCCTCTTCTCCTCTAATCTATGTTTCTTTTTCATATTGTAGAGATGTCAAACGGGTTACCCGTCCCGTCTTGTACCGCAGCGGGCTCATTTCCTTGCGGGTCACGGCGGATCAGGTCCGTGCGGGTTGCGGTCTCTAAAAAGTTGTCCCAAGCCCGTATCGCCAAATGCACACTCCTTTGCGGGCTGTCCCTCGGGACATACGTCAATGTAGTGTATCCGATCATGCTTGACACTGCAGGCCGCACCAGAACACTTCCTAACGCTCCAGAACACTTCTTGATGCTGCAGGATGCTCCCTTACACAACCAAGTTCACATAATTAATAAACATGAAGCATCTACTCCTCAAATTCTTCAAAATCATTATATATATTGTTCTTTGAGTCCATTACATTTCATATAAGTTCTTGAAGTCAATTTTGTCTATTGAAATTATAAATGCATGTATAACTTAGCATCAACCTAATAATCACATTAAGACAATTAATAAAAGTTCACACTTCATAGACAGAACATTATACTTATCAGTTACCAACAACAAACGACAAGCTCAAACAACATAAATATGATCGACATAATATTTAAAAAATGCATGTACAATCAGTAAGAAGGGAACAAATCATACCCTCGGAAAGACGACCATGCATGCAGCAAAGGAAGAGCTCCGGCGTGGATCTCAGAAGAATAGAAGCTCCGGCGGTGGATCAAAGAAGAATATAACCTCTGGTGGTGGATCGAAGCAGAGAACCAATGTTTCCCACCTGAAAACGAGTAAAACTGTTAGACTCCAAAAAACAAAAACAAATACAGTAACTACATAGATCTTTATTCACCTGTGACATGCATGCGGCCACCGTCGCTGAAGAAACCATCGCCGGAGATGGATCTTGGTCTACGGTGGAAAGGGAGTTTGCTGAGAGTTTGAGGAAAGAACTTATCTCCGGACATGCATGTTTGTTATGTGAAGTTTAAAACCCGAGATAGGAGTATCAGAGCTTATCGCCGTCGCCGGAGCTCCATTTCAGTCAGTGGCGACTTGTCTTTCTCTCTCTCTCTCTCTTTCTCTCTCTCCCCTTTGTTCTATAGGTGGCGGACAAAATGAGAAGAGAAGAAGTTGCAGGACTTTAGGGTTAACCGCGGTTTCGTTTGGGCCATCCCGCTAAAAGCCCATCCCGCACAATCCCTTTCCTGCGAGGCCCGCAACATTGCGGGATAACAAATCCTAGGCCCAATCCCACCCCGCCACATGTTTAAACTGCCTGTCCCGCGGTCCAAGCCTTCGGTTGTGATATCTTGCATATTTCCATTATCTTATCCATTCACCCATGTGCATTTTGATCATATAGACTAGGATTTAGCCATGTTTAGGTTGCATTTTGTATAAATGAGTCCTTATCAGGTATTAGAGTACCACATGGAGTTCTTGAAGACATTTGGGTGCATTTGGAGCTCAAAAGAGGTGATAAATGTGGTCATTGGTCGAGCAGTGCATGGGAGCGACCTCACCGGAGCGACACCGTGAAGTCGCTGTGACACCCTTTCAAAGCGACTTGGCCGGAGCGACACAGCGAGGTCGCTCGCGTCTCCATCACCCGGAGCGACGTGACCGGAGCGACACAGCGAGGTCGCTCGCGTCTCCATCACCCGGAGCGACGTGACCGGAGTGACATAGTGAGGTCGCTTGCGTCTCCATCACCCGGAGCGACGTGACCGGAGCGACTCAGCGAGGTCGCTCGCGAAGAGCGACCCAGAGCGACGTGACCGGAGCGACACAGCGAGGTCGCTCGCGTCTCCATCACCCAGAGCGACGTGACCGGAGCGACATAGTGAGGTCGCTCGCGTCTCCATCACCCGGAGCGACGTGACCGGAGCGACTCAGCGAGGTCGCTCGCGAAGAGCGACCCAGAGCGACGTCTCGCAGCGACCCCTCCAGGTCGCTCCCGAAGCCTGGAGCGACCTCTCGGAGCGACTACTGGAGGTCGCTGCGCGCCTTCTGTTTGCTTGAATTCATTTCTACTCAAGGGCCTTTTGGTCATTTCATTATGCACGTTTTTANTCCACCTCGGAGAAATACACTGATCAGTCGATCTAAATAGTACAATAGTATTCTAATTTTCAACAATCGTTGAGAAGAATCATCCCATAAATATTGTTAGTCCGAAGTTTAGGTGCCAATATCAACTATAAACTTTCGTGTAGTAAGTAATAAATCGAAAACTAGAGAAAAAATATATATATGCAATTCATATTGTAAACTCATGAGTTCCAAGGTAGAGGAGAGAAACCATAAGCATATAAGTTCAAATTCAAACTAAAAAACTTCAGTAACGTCTTTTTCAAAGATGGGTCATCCAACCCTTCAATAGGTATTGTGTACGTGGATTTAAATTATCGCTATGAACATCAAAGAAGTATTACATGCATATACATTACATGTAAAGTTGGTCCTGTGATTTTGAGACTAAAAGCCAAGAAAAAATTGGTCGATTTAAAAAAAAAAGGCCAAAAAAACTAATATGGTATCACAAAGATTCAAAGTCAAGTTGATAACTGAAAATCTTCACTTTTGAAACTCTGCCAGTTCGGAATACATGTTCTGAGTTCGATCAGAGAATCGGACAACATATGTCTGACTACCGGCCGTCAAATTTAAAAGAAATAAATTTCAAAGATAGAGGGCAGTATATAAAAAGAGGCTTGTCAAACGAAAGTGATACTAGAGTCATTAAAGTGTTTCTCTAGAATGTTAACGTGTTTCTTCTCTACTTAAATCCCTTAGCGAAATAGACATAAACAAAATTTGTATTTGAAAATAAAAGGAACCAAATATTGAGGCAAAATCTTGGTAAGAGACTCACTAGTCACTGCTAGAAGCCAACGACATTGCAACGTAACAGGTTCAGACAATTTAACTAAAGTGGGAGTTAAGATTTCCTCATATTTTTCGAAAAATATATAATAGTAATTACTCAGGAAATAGAATTTTGTAAGATAATTAGAAAAATATTATGGGCTTACAAAAGTTGGCACTGGAATTGGAACAGAACTGGAAGATTATAGAACAGGTTGACGTACAAAAAAAGAGATAAAAATAAACTGAATAAAATAAAATAAAAACTTTGTGTGTAAGAGAAAAAACTGAATTTAAATAATTAGGATATGGAAAAAAATATCATTTTCCTTCTATTTTCTAATTCAAAGTGCCTCAGCTCGACCATAGTGTCCTTTCGTGTAAGAATAACTCATAAGATGTCTCTTTAAAAGAGAGGGTTTTTTCCCTATTGCATAATTACATATCCATTTCTATATTTTGTGTGTCAACTGCGTCTAACTGAAAATATGGCGTCTGTAAGTGGTTAGGGAAGAACTGATCAGATCCTGATGGTAATATGGTGCAGCTATAAAATGGAAAAATCGTGAAAAGATAAGAAACAAAAAGAAGATAAGGTAGTTCAGGTAAATCAATCAAATGTATTGTAGGTGTAAATTAAAGTAGTGATTTAGGTTAATACAATTGTCAAACTAAACACAAACTCGCAAAGTGTGAAGAAGACAAGATGGTGACAAGTTAAGTTTCCAAATATCTTAAAAGCAAAGGTCATGCATGAGTTCAGGGTGGTAAAGAAGTAGAGGCTTAGTTAATTAATTAGCTATTTTATATATTTTTCAGTGGCTATCAATATAAAGTAAACATAGCATTTAAAAAATTTAATGATCAAATCAGGGTTGTAGTTAGTAAGATTTGGGAAAATCTTGCCATGCTTAAACAAATACTTAATTTCAACGTCAATCACGCCAACACTTTATACTTGATGTTAATCTATTGACATTAAAGTATTTTGGTGGGACCTCAATTATAACCTGATTAATCAAACATAATGCATAGATCAATATATTAAGAAGGCAGATCAAAGATCTATTCAATAAATTTGTTATCTTGTAATTATTTCATCAATGTTAAGAAAACAAATAGTAAACAAATTTCCTTTATGTCCAATCAACTAATTGAACGGTTCAAACCCGTGACATGGTTGAAAATGATAAGATTAGGAATATGCTTANGTGCCAATATCAACTATAAACTTTCGTGTAGTAAGTAATAAATCGAAAACTAGAGAAAAAATATATATATGCAATTCATATTGTAAACTCATGAGTTCCAAGGTAGAGGAGAGAAACCATAAGCATATAAGTTCAAATTCAAACTAAAAAACTTCAGTAACGTCTTTTTCAAAGATGGGTCATCCAACCCTTCAATAGGTATTGTGTACGTGGATTTAAATATAACTCGGTATACGTATTGATTATCGCTATGAACATCAAAGAAGTATTACATGCACGTACATTACATGTAAAGTTGGTCCTGTAATTTTGAGACTAAAAGCCAAAGAAAAAATTGGTCGATTTTAAAAAAAAGGCCAAAAAAACTAATATGGTATCACAAAGATTCAAAGTCAAGTTGATAACTGAAAATCTTCACTTTTGAAACTCTGCCAGTTCGGAATACATGTTCTGAGTTCGATCAGAGAATCGGACAACATATGTCTGAATATCGGCCGTCAAATTTAAAAGAAATAAATTTCAAAGATAGAGGGCAGTATATAAAAAGAGGCTTGTCAAACGAAAGTGATACTAGAGTCATTAAAGTGTTTCTCTAGAATGTTAACGTGTTTCTTCTCTACTTAAATCCCTTAGCGAAATAGACATAAACAAAATTTATATTTGAAAATAAAAGGAACCAAATATTGAGGCAAAATCTTGGTAAAGTGAAGATTAGGTAAGAGACTCACTAGTCACTGCTAGAAGCCAAATACGACATTGCAACGTAACAGGTTCAGATAATTTAACTAAAGTGGGAGTTAAGATTTCCTCATATTTTTCGAAAAATATATAATAGTAATTTTAAAATATTTACTCGGGAAATAGAATTTTGTAAGATAATTAGAAAAATATTATGGGCTTACAAAAGATGGCACTGGAATTGGAGCAGAACTGGAAGATTATAGAACAGGTTGACGTACAAAAAAAGAGATAAAAATAAACTGAATAAAATAAAATAAAAACTTTGTGTAAGAGAAAAAACTGAACTTAAATAATTAGGATATGGAAAAAAATACCATTTTCCTTCTATTTTCTAATTCAAAGTGCCTCAGCTCGACCATAGTGTCCTTTCGTGTAAGAATAACTCATAAGATGTCTATTTAAAAGACAGGATTTTTTCCCTATTGCATAATTACATATCCATTTCTATATTTTGTGTGTCAACTGCGTTTAACTGAAAATATGGCGTTTGTAAGTGGTTAGGGAAGAACTGATCAGATCATGGTAATATGGTGCGGCTGTAACCAGTGGTGGTAGTCCAGTGGCGCTTGAGAGAATATACCTAATACGGCGAACCTGGTGCGAACTCCGCTGGCCACACGGATATGAGCTATTGCTTTCGGTTCATTTAATGCCCATGAGAGAGTCTATCTGTAGACTGTATTTCCACTCAGGGATTAGGTCTGCGTCTTTAATAGACCCGGATTTAATCTTTTTAATTTTCAAAAAAAAAAATGGTGCAGCTATAAAATGGAAAAATCGTGAAAAGATAAGAAACAAAAAGAAAATAAGGTAGTTCAGGTAAATCAATCAAATGTATTGTAGGTGTAAATTAAAGTAGTGATTTAGGTTTAATTCAATTGTCAAACTAAACACAAACTCGCAAAGTGTGAAGAAGACAAGATGGTGACAAGTTAAGTTTCCAAATATCTTAAAAGCAAAGGTCATGCATGATGAGTTCAGGGGGGTAAGGAAGTAGAGGCTTAGTTAATTAATTAGCTATTTTATATATTTTTCAGTGGCTATCAATATAAAGCAAACATAGCATTTAAAAAAATTAATGATCAAATCAGGGTTGTAGTTAGTAAGATTTGGGAAGATCTTGCCATGCTTAAACAAATACTTAATTTCAACGTCAATCACGCCAACACTTTATACTTGATGTTAATCTATTGACATTAAAGTATTTTGGTGGGACCTCAATTATAACCTGATTAATCAAACATAATGCATAGATCATCAATATATTAAGAAGGCAGATCAAAGATCTATTCAATAAATTTGTTATCTTGTAATTATTTCATCAATGTTAAGAAAACAAATAGTAAACAAATTTCCTTTATGTCCAATCAACTAATTGAACGGTTCAAACCCGTGACATGGTTGAAAATGATAAGATTAGGAATATGCTTAAATATACTAAACAAATTAAAAAAATATATAAAATCAATGCTTTACGAGGTGTGTACGTAGACCTACATAGCCTTTTATATCATTGTTATGTGTTTATTTTACACATATCGTATGACATATGTGATACACACGTTTAATCATCAACTAGAACCTGGATTTGAATTTTTGGTTTTTGGTTATTTATTTAACTAAATAAGGTATTTGTAATATTTGATGTATTATATTCACTAAGTAAATAATTTTTTTTGCATCTCAAACCATCTATTTACAATGAATATTTGATATCATATAAAAAATTGAACAAATAGACGTAATTAGAGAATTGTAGACGATATATAAAAACAATGGTTATTAATGTAAAATATGAAGAAATATTATATTATGACTTAATATGGCATAAAAGATTATAAATTAGTTATACATGTTTAAGGAAAATAAAATAATTTTTAAACTTCTATGAAAAAATTAACATATAAAAAAGGGCGATGAATTAGTCATCAAATTGTAAATAATTTCATAATTTTATTAATAATAAATTATTTATAGTCTTTGTTTTTTGTCAAGATAATTATTAAATGTCCATGACATTAATATGTTAAAAAGCTATATTATGAAAGCTCATGTTGTAACCGTTTTTTCCGGGAAGTGTAACAAAAAAAAATTACATTTAACTCTTCGTTTTATTTAAGTTTGTGTCGGTAAAAAGATTAAAAAAATCTCTATCTTTTTCAATGTTCAATTTGAAGCTTATTATGCGGAAACCATACGCAAATATAGGCAATTGGTTGGAATCTCTATATCTTTATATTCTTATAAATTTTAAATTTATTGTTTCCTCTTCTGCAAACAAATCAATTACCGAAGTAATAGATCAATTGGTTGGAATCAAATATATTCTTATAATTAGTGTAATTATGGTTACAGTTTCTATATTTAATAGGTACATTAAAGATAAGATACGACATTGAAGATATTTTGTTTTGATTAGTAGAAGATATTGGATTTTGAATTTGTATTTATTGATTTGTTTTTTTATAAAGCTTAGAAAATCAATGGGATGATTGGTTGGTTGATACATCATATAAAGAAAACGAAAACTATAGGTGGTTTGAATATTGTACATCGATCGATGCATGATGTAAGTTGACTATATAAATCTTGAACATGATCATTTCAAACTAAAGTATAGGTAGGTTATATGCATTTGTTATATTGTAGTTAATATATTTTAAATATTACATAAGTCAAGTTATTCACGTTTTCGTAAAAATAAAATTCAAGTTCATTATTGGGCCGTACTCGTACGTAATAAGCTACGTTAAATATGATGTATTTTTAGGTTCATTTAATGACATTAAGTTTAAATTTGATTAAGGAAAACTCATTAATTTAACTGGAAAAGACAAGCATTAAAATAGGTAGGTTTATTTAATGACATTAAGTTTAAATTTGATTAAGGAAAACTCATTAATTTAACTGGAAAAGACAAGCATTAAAATAGGTAGNAATACGATTCTCCCGCTAACAACTCATTTATATAACCTTTATAAACTGTAATTTATTGTTTTATAGCAGCAAAATATATATTTCTCACCTTACGTATGAGAAAAAGACATGACAGCTAATTAAAAATTCTTTGTTCTTTTTTGATAATTTGTATTTTTATTACATTACTTTAGTACTTATTTTCTTTCACGTCCAAAGTAGATTTGCCGCCAACATACCACGAGACAGTTGTATTTTCAACTGAACAGAGTTGCTGAAAATGTCTGCTGATGTCAAATTATGAAAGCTACAAAACTGTCAAAATTTCAAAACAATACCCAAAATAGAAAATTTGATATGTCGATCTGGATGGATTAGTAAAAAAAAAAGATAAAATTTAGATCACTAAGCATATCGACAACTCATAATTTCATCCTGAACTTCTATTTGATCTCATACTATTATTACCTGGAGAAGAAAAAAACTGTTAATTCTTACAACAGCGAAACATAATATCCATGTACCTTCCGGTCTTATAATGTTTCTAATCTGAATTTAGGAGAATCAGATTTATGATACATTTTAAAATAAAGTTTCTTTGTTAGCTTTTCTAACGAATAGCAGGCAATATAGTTATTATTCTCAGTAATCTTATCATCTGCATCTCCATCTTTAGTTTCTATCTAGAAAAAATGCCAGCACATATACGACTTTCTAAAATTCAAATCCTAAAATTGCAATCTTCTAGTAGTATATATATATAGTGGTGTCAAACTGTTGATAAAAAAACACACACACAAACAAGAGACAAACACAAAGCAATGAGTTATCCTCGGCAAACAAGAGGAAACAGAGCACTCCCCTCTGTTTCCACACTTCTCCTAAGTATTCTCTTCTTCATCTCCAAGCCATCGAACGCCCAATCTTCTTCTCCAGAGTTCGCATGTGACATCACCAGAAACCCTTCCCTAGCCGGTTACGGATTCTGCAACACGGGTTTGAAGGCCGAAGCCCGAGTCACCGATCTTGTCGGAAGATTAACTTTGGAGGAGAAAATCGGGTTTCTTGTGAGCAAAGCTACCGGCGTGAGCCGTCTTGGGATTCCAGATTATAACTGGTGGTCGGAGGCACTTCACGGTGTCTCTGATGTCGGAGGTGGTTCTAATTTCACCGGTCCAGTCCCTGGTGCCACTAGCTTCCCTCAATTCATACTCACCGCTGCTTCCTTCAACGTATCTCTCTTCCAAGCCATTGGCAAGGTGAAAAAACTATCCCCCACACAATGGAAGATTTTGTTTCTTTGGGTACAGTAATAAGACAAAAGTCTTTTTTGTTGGAGATGGGCTTAGCACAGGTCCATTAAGAGCTAAGCCCAAAATCAGGCCCGGCCCGTTAAACAACAATTGATGATTTCGGTAGAAGACAAAACGTACGTCATTATAAATAGAAGACGTCAGATTCATTCAAAAGGAGTTCAAAAAATTAAAAAAGTACAAAAAAAGAGAGCATCGCCTCTTCATCACAGACAAAGTCTCGGACGACCTCGACTACTAGACGAGCTCGGCCCAGACGGCTTCAGACCATAAAATAGAAAGATACTTGTTTAGACGAACTGTTTAGACGAGCATCTTTAGTTCTTGTAATTGACCGAGCTTGTTTATTCTTGACTATTAATACGAAAATCTCCACCCCTTTATATCATTTATAAATATTACATCACCAACCGGATATGGAAACAACAATTGGCGCCCACCGTGGGGTCGGGGATTCTTCTTCACCTCAAGACAGCTCGGCAGTCACAGAACCCACAGCGCAACCAGACGCCCTGACTTCTGCAACCACCGATCATCCTGGAATGACGAGCACACAATTAGCTGCAATGACAATCTCGGACCATCCAGCCAACACCTCGACGTCAGTGGCGACGACTTCGGGCGAACCATTAATGGTGGCAACCTCGGACCACCCAGCCAACACCTCGACGACAGTGGCGACGACCTCAACCCAGCCATCAATGGTGATGACCTCGGCCCCACCAGCAGCAGTTACGACCTCGCGTCATCCAGCCGACACCACGCTTCTCACACCGACGACCTCAGTACCTAACACAAGAACGACGTACTCCACTCAGCCGGACATCTCCCTGATCTTTTAGACTCTTCTCGGTAGGATTGACGAGCTCGCTCGAGGAACGACCTCTCGCTTGGACGACCTCGCGCATTCTCAGATTATTTGCAACAACCGCATCAACGAACTCCAGTCTGTCGAAATTGGCGCATCAAAATCACAACAAGTTGATATCACTCCACGACTCCANGATCGTATTAGACAACGCGCCCACAACTGGTCTACCAACTTCCTATCTGGGCGGGGAAACATGTCCTCTTGAAGGCGGTTTTGGCGGCTATACCTTGCTATGCCATGTCTTGCTTCAAGCTGCCGAAGTCTCTGTGCAAACAGATTCAATCACTATTAACCAGATTCTGGTGGGATGCGAACCCGTCTAAGAGGAAGATGTGTTGGGTCGTTTGGTCAACCTTAACTCAACCGAAGCACGCTGGAGGTCTCGGGTTTCGGGATATTGAGATGTTCAACGATGCACTGCTGGCTAAGATAGGCTGGAGAATCATATCTAAGCCTCAATCCCTCGTCGCCCGTGTTCTCCTTGGAAAGTATGTGCGGGACTCCACCTTTATGGACTGCCTTGTGGCTTCTTCTGCCTCTCATGGCTGGAAGAGCATTTTGGCAGATAGAGAAATTTTGCGATTGGGCCTCAGTTGGTCACTAGGGAATGGGGAGAAAATTAGAGTGTGGCAAGATCCATGGCTGAGCTGTGAAGCTCCATTAGTACCTATTGGCCCCCATACGCTATCCTCCTCTAATCTCTTAGTTAGTGATCTGCTGTGTAAACTCACTAATGTGTGGGACTTGGAAAAGATCAGACACGAATTGCCCCAGTATGAAAACGCTATACTCAAACTGATTACGAGCTCTGCTACTGCAGAGGATCAAGTGGCATGGCTGTTCGAGAAATCAGGCTCCTACTCAACTAGATCAGGGTATGGAGCGGGTATGGAAAGGGAACGAGCGGCGTCATTCATACCTATCCCCTTCGACTGGAAAAAGAGTATATGGAATGTTCAAACAGCTCCTAAGATCAAGGATTTTCTTTGGAAGTTGGTCAAGAAGGCTATTCCTGTCAGTGCCAATTTAGCTTCCCGTGGCATCAATTCTTTCCCATGTAAGACCTGCGATGGGGTTGAGGATGATCTGCATACTTTCCTTCTCTGCCCCATAGCTAAGGAAGTGTGGGAATTGGCTCCGATCACCTGGGCCTAGCCCCCTTTGTCTTCCTCAATGATGGTCTTTGTTTCGTCCTGTTCCAACATTAAGAATCTCCCTCCAACCGGGGTCTCTGCGCCACTGTGGCCTTGGATCATTTGGAATTTGTGGAAAGCACGTAACAAACGATGCTTCGAAGATAATGTCTACTCCAGTATGGAGGTTCTGATCAAGTCCATTAATGACGCCCGGGAGTGGCAAGATGCTCAGGCTCTCGTGACGGTGACGTCAAAAGAGTATCACGGCTCCTTGCGAAAGGAGAGCTACCTGCAACAACCTCCATCTTTCCCCAACACGGTTACATGTCACGTTGATGCGGCTTGGGACAGTGGTTCCAACAATTGTGGACTGGGTGGAGTTTTCTCAGGACATTCCTCAGCGCGGTCTCTCCCTCGGCTCTGTGAAGGTCGTTCGTTTGTTTCTTCTGCGCTCATGGCTGAAGCGCTTGCAGTTCGTCTTGCGGTTATGACCGCATCATTTGCAAACATTAAATCCTTCTAATCTTGTCTGATTCCCTCGATCTTATCAAGCTATTGAGAAAGAAAGAGTTCAGGCCTGCATTGTTTGGTGTTGTGTTTGATATCTACTTCTTTAGTTCTTATTTTGATGCAATCTCCTTTGCTTATGTACCTCGTCTGAGTAACGTTGAGGCTGACTCGGTGGCTAAGTCAGCCCTTGCGTTGCTTAATGTAACCTCCGTTGGTGGAGAGTAACCTCTTTATGGAATGAATTTATGTTTGATCAAAAAAGAAAAATCTCAAGAGTGTAAAACTGTNTCCTCTTGAAGGCGGTTTTGGCGGCTATACCTTGCTATGCCATGTCTTGCTTCAAGCTGCCGAAGTCTCTGTGCAAACAGATTCAATCACTATTAACCAGATTCTGGTGGGATGCGAACCCATCTAAGAGGAAGATGTGTTGGGTCGCTTGGTCAACCTTAACTCAACCGAAGCACGCTGGAGGTCTCGGGTTTCGGGATATTGAGATGTTCAACGATGCACTGCTGGATAAGATAGGCTGGAGAATCCTATCTAAGCCTCAATCCCTCGTCGCCCGTGTTCTCCTTGGAAAGTATGTGTGGGACTCCACCTTTATGGACTGCCCTGTGGCTTTCTCTGCCTCTCATGGCTGGAAGAGCATTTTGGCAGGTAGAGAAATTTTGCGATTGGGCCTCAGTTGGTCAGTAGGGAATGGGGAGAAAATTAGAGTGTGGCAAGATCCATGGCTGAGCTGTGAAGCTCCATTAGTACCTATTGGCCCCCATACGCTATCCTCCTCTAATCTCTTAGTTAGTGATCTGCTGTGTAAACTCACTAATGGGTGGGACTTGGAAAAGATCAGACACGAATTGCCTCAGTATGAAAACACTATACTCAAACTGATTACGAGCTCTGCTACTGCGGAGGATCAAGTGGCATGGCTGTTCGAGAAATCAGGCTCCTACTTAACTAGATCAGGGTATGGAAAGGGAACGAGCGGCGTCTTTCATACCTATCCCCTTCGACTGGAGAAAGAGTATATGGAATGTTCAAACAGCTCCTAAGATCAAGGATTTTCTTTGGAAGTTGGTCAAGAAGGCTATTCCGGTCAGCGCCAATTTAGCTTCCCGTGGCATCAATTCTTTCCCATGTAAGACCTGCGATGGGGTTGAGGATGATCTGCATACTTTCCTTCTCTGCCTCATAGCTAAGGAAGTGTGGGAATTGGCTCCGATCACCTGGGCCCAGCCCCCTTTGTCTTCCTCAATGATGGTCTTTGTTTCGTCCTGTTCCAACATTAAGAATCTCCCTCCAACCGGGGTCTCTGCGCCACTGTGGCCTTGGATCCTTTGGAATTTGTGGAAAGCACGTAACAAACGATGCTTCGAAGATAAAGTCTACTCCAGTATGGAGGTTCTGATCAAGTTCATTAATGACGTCCGGGAGTGGCAAGATGCTCAGGCTCTCGTGACGGTGAAGTCAAAAGAGTATCACGGTTCCTTGCGAAAGGAGAGCTACCTGCAACAACCTCCATCTTTCCCCAACACGGTTACATGTCACGTTGATGCGGCTTGGGACAGTGGTTCCAACAACTGTGGACTGGGTGGAGTTTTCTCAGGACATTCCTCAGCGCGGTCTCTCCCTCGGCTCTGTGAAGGTCGTTCGTTTGTTTCTTCTGCGCTCATGGCTGAAGCGCTTGCAGTTCGTCTTGCGGTTATGACCGCATCGTTTGCAAACATTAAATCCCTTCTAATCTTGTCTGATTCCCTCGATTTTATCAAGCTATTGAGAAAAAAAGAGTCCAGGCCTGCATTGTTTGGTGTTGTGTTTGATATCTACTTCTTTAGTTCTTATTTTGATGCAATCTCCTTTGCTTATGTACCTCGTCTGAGTAACGTTGAGGCTGACTCGGCGGCTAAGTCAGTCCTTGCATTGCTTAATGTAACCTCCGTTGGTGGAGAGTAACCTCTTTATGGAATGAATTTATGTTTGATCAAAAAAGAAAAATCTCAAGAGTGTAAAACTGTCAGAGAACAAAAAAATATAACTCATCTGTAACTTTAAAGTAACGGTGTACACTGATGGTATAGCACAAAATTGACGTACATTATTGGAATTGTGTTCGTGAATAGAAATAAAGATGAGATTCCTTAAAGCTGGATACAAAATCGACGGCCAAGGTAAAAGCATATTTTCAGAAGCTCATCTATCTTTCGTACTAATACATGCACTCTCAACAATTTGTAACACTTCATATGGACTACAAGCTTTTTGTACACTTTTTTTGGCGTACGTACGTTATGGAGAACCACAAAGCTGAAAGCATGCGCCGCANAAAAAGGAAAGGGTAAAAGCGTCCATACATCAAAAATGTTCAAAGGAGGCTCTCTTCTCTCTCAATCAGACCGTTACGAACGAAACACAAAAGAAACAAAACAATCTTTGTGAGGAAGAAGACACCGTACAAAAAAAAAAAATCGAGATTTTGATCACGTCAGTAAATGGAGGATACGATTTCAAACCCAAGCATGATGGAACCTCTGTTATTTCCCGTTGACGATCCAATGTCTCTCCTACTTTCTCAGACCTCCGATAACAACAACAGTCTCTTCGGGTTCGTGAGAGGTCCCAGATACAGTGAATACGCGACGTTGCGAGAATCAAAGCTTCGATTGAAACGAGAGTACGAGACGATACTTAAGGAAGAAGAAGAGAGGTTCTTCGGCGGAGAGAAGAACAAGAAGCCGAATCAAACGAGGTTTGGGTTCAAATACAACCCTAATCCGCGGAAACTGTCTTCGTCCTCGTCGTGTTCGTTGGCTCAGTCTGTTCCTGACTTCTCCGCCATGATCCGTAAGGAAAATCGCCGCCCGGCTAACGCGAATCTGCTCCCGCGGAGGACGGATCTCACTCCGCCGCCGTCTAAGAGCAGAAACGGCGCCGTTTTCGGATCGGCTTCTTCCGCTAGAGGAAGCATGAGTGCAGGAGGAGATAAGAAGAGGATGGTGCGGAAGAGCTACGCTAATGTAGAAGATCTGAAGAAAGTATCCATGGCCGCTGCTTCTGCCATTGGCGGTGGAGGAGGGAGGAAATCAATCGGCGGTGGTGGTCGGACTATTCTAGGTTATAGACAAATCTATTGATCACTCTTCGATTGTGTTTCTTTTTAAGATTTGATTCTTTTTAGGTTTGGTTGAGAAATTATTTTTTTCTTGATTTTGGTTTGATGATTGGTATGTGTGTTGAATTACACATCGATCATATGATTCATATTGTTGAATTACACAAATGCTTATTTTGACAAAACGTTACTTGGTTTGGTTGTTCTAAAAGAGATCAGTTGCTAACTCTCCGACCAAACACTTAAGGATCTCATAAGCAATCTCTGATCCAACACCTAACGTATGGGTTTCAAGATCCATCCATTTCTCCATCTCAATTTCGATGATTTCATCCATATCAATCCGAGCCAGTGCTGCCCACTTTGGAACTTCCTCAAGAACACCACGGATCAGCAAGGAAGCATCAGCACTCGATGAAGGCTTTAATCCGCAGGAAATGTTTCGTTCTTCCAAGTGTTCGATCATGGCATCGACAAGGAACACTCCGGTTACTCCAGTGAGATTCACAAGGTTATCAGAACGAGCGGCGTATATCATGAGTTCGTCGAAGAGTTCTGGTCCGATGAGGTAGTTGTCTTGTGTAGTAGAAGTAGTACCAAGTGAAAGCTCGGTGTGGAGTATGACTTCTCTTGCGTTGGTGAATCTCTGCTGTGTTGATATGAGACCTGTGTTGCTTAAACATCGGAGGACGTTAGAGACGTGGCTGATAAGACTGGAGATGGCTTGATAGTTGCCACTACTTGTTGAGTTCTTGAACAAAGCTACGGAGTTTTCAAGAACGTTCCAATCGGTTTCTNAATCTGATGTGATGGTTTCTTCTTCTTCTTCCCTTTGTCTCTGTGGTTAGATGGTATTGAGTCAAGCCCCATTAAACGTGCTACCAAACTAGGAGGTCTCATATCATGCTTCTTAAGCTCCACAACTTCACCTCGATTAGGGAAACCTCCTCTGTTCTCATCATCAATCTTCATAAAAGGGACACAAGTAAACAACTTTAGATTGTTTCTACTGATCTATTCAAACTATATAAGCTTTATAAAAAAATAAGAGAGGAAAGTAATCACCAGATTAAGCTTAGATTTGAGCATTTTCTCATCCCTACCAAACCTCTGTGAACCTTGTTTCCCTGACAAAATGCAATAAATATTCTCTTTCATTTTTTTTTTTTTTGGTAAAAATGTTTTCTCTTTCATTTTTTCAGACACAACCATAGATAAACTTAGACACAGAGAGGAACACTAACCAGGGAGAAGTGATTTGCGAGAAAAGAGCTTCTTTTTAGCAAAACGTCTGTTCCAATCGAAGAGCTGGAAGAAAACACCGACGCAACCGCCTAACCTATTTGGCCGTTTCTCTGTTATGGCCGAGCACGTCGCCGTTTTATCCACCGTCTCCGTTAACTCTCCCGTCATTTCAAACGGAACCTTTAACAACCGACAAAAGCTCAGAGAGATAGAAAACAGAGATAACAATGTCTTCTTTAGAGACTAATCGCTTCAGATTCCATAACTTGTAGTCACCAGAGAAGAAACAAAACTATTTTCTTTCAGTTCTGATTCTGTAAAAAAAAATAAAAAGAAAGAGTGTACGAGCTTTTGTGAAACTTTGGAGTTCGTGAAGAAGAATCTCAATCTCTTTTAAGAGAAGCAGAGAAGATGAGTGTGTACATACATTAGCATTAGTTTTGCGAGAATAGGGAAAGAAAGTAGACAGTTGGAACTGAGCAAAACGACAATTGTACAGTGGAACAAAGAAAAAAAGTCACTCTGATTATTAGAGCTTAAGCAAAGAAGAAAGTGAGCTTAAAAGAAGATGATAGAGTGTGAGTGAGACTCAACAGGTAATATTCGCAGTTTGGAGTTTAAAAAAGGTGAAAGGAGACAAATAGCAAAACGATAGTGACCCACCAAGTGACTGGAAGAGAGATGAGAGAGCTTAAAAGTTTTTTTGAGTGTTTTTTCTTACTGTGAGATTCTTCCTGATCTGTCACTGGCGGTGAAAGGGGCTCGAGAGAGATTGTTACAGCTTTTCTTTTTTATTTTACTTGCAGAAGAATAAGAGAAGAGTGAGCATGCGTACAAAAGGGTGAGTAGCTGATACAAGTAGACTTGGTGAAAACTTAGACTACAGAACATAAAAAAGAGAGTAAATTTCATAAAAAATACTTCAACTAAATTTGTTAGTTTTTTAAATAATTAAAAAAATTACTATATATTTAATATTTTTAACTAACTATTTTTTTTATTTTAATACCAAAATTTTAAAATTATGTTCATTTTATTATTGGAACTGTATCTATTTTAATCAAAAAAAATATTTGTATATTAAAATAAATGCAGTTTGGTATTAAACATAAACAAAATAATTAGTTAATGTATTTGTGTAGATAGCAAAAAATGAGTATTAAAAAGCTTAACAAGATTTTATTGTTTTTGTGAGAATCGAAGAACATGAAATTGTGGTTAAGGG
Organism: Brassica cretica; assembly: GCA_003260655.2. Lineage (NCBI taxonomy): Eukaryota > Viridiplantae > Streptophyta > Magnoliopsida > Brassicales > Brassicaceae > Brassica > Brassica cretica. The sequence continues at coordinate 21,868,603 of QGKV02001556.1, forward strand.
TTCGAGGAGGGTTCTGTTTCTCGCTCTTGACGAATTCAGTTTCATCACTAGTCGCGTCCATTTCTCAGTTCCAACTCCCAACTCAAGCTTTGGTTTCTGTTCCTAATGGTACAACAATGCCTTTTTTCTGTTATCAATATTGCAAAGCAAAAAAAATATATATATTGCAAAGCGAAAATAGAAATCCAACACTTTTTTTTTTTGAAACTTTGATAATCAAAACTAATTTTGGTATATAAATAAGAGTATCCCTCAATGTATTATATTTTAAAATGAATTTTAGTATTTTAGTGTAGTCTTTAAATATAACTTAGTTAGATAATTAAATTTAAATGTTAAAAAGGAATTAAGGCAATTAAAAAACAAACGTTTTACAATTTCTCAAGAGTATAACTTCTCGGGATCCTCTTTTACACTCCCTCTGTTTTGATATGTAAGTAGTTTTAGCAAAAAATATTTGTTTCACAATATAAGATGTTTACATACTCCAAAGCATTTTTTACATTTATTACATGTTGTGTGACCAATCAAATAATTTATATATTTTTATTATTGGTTGAATTTATGTATTAAATGATATTTTTTTCAAAAGTAAAAGTTTTTTTAATATTCACACTTTTAACTAAAACTACTTACGAATAAAAACAGAGGGTGTACAATTTTTCATTTTAAGTTTAAAATATTCTTTCAGAATATTCTACTAAAGGTGTTCGTTATTATATTTTTGTAACACTATTCGAAGTGTACACTATAATCTGTATTTTGGGCTAAAGTATGGTCCAGTTTTTACTGTATTTTATCAACAACTATCCAAAGTTTCTGCCAGTTGGTGCTGCACTAATCAAGATTCAAGACTCAAGTGCTTCATAACTTTTATTTTTATATATACTAGTTTTCATTTTCTATGAAAAATGTAATGGAGTAATGTAATATATGAATCGATGTGCAAAAAGTTTGAATTTTTTACGTGTAGTACTAAGTCAGGATAATCAGAGTTGCGTCTTTTTCGGTGTCTGACGATTCTGAGATATGTCACGGACAAATAACCTATACACGCTAGCAATCTCTAGCACATCCCTACACTTCTATTCAAATACAGTACCAATTATTTTCTTCTAGTACACATACCTTCAATAAAAACAATTTTTTTTAGTTATAAATTGATTTTTTTAGTAACAGAGCCGTTGAAACTCCCAAGTCGAGACAATTTCTAAAGAAAAAAAAACGGTTTAAAATTTAGTCGAAATGAGAAAATAGTGAAACCATTCTTACTGAGCATTAGCAAATTATTGACTTATTATATTTATACAAGACATTTTATTTTTTTAGCTTAATTATTACTATGGTGAGTTATCAAAATTAGATATACAAAACAAACAAAAATTAGATAAATTTGTGGATTATACTAATATTATTGTTTAATTTACTATATTTAGAATAATTTAAATTGATTTAATCTGATTTTAACCAACTTAAAACAATTTAAACTGATTTGAATTGCATAAATTGGATTAAAAAAAATGTTTCAGACCGAGTTACCATCTAAACAGATTTTTAGAACCACGATCATAACTCAATAACCAATTGCATTAAGAATTTGAAAATTTTATTTCAGAAGGCTATTTTATTTACTAAATCAAATTTGTGAGGACAAAAGAAATTTACATGGATTTCGTGAGTGGATTTAGAACAAAATGGAAAAAAACAAAGAAAAAGGAAAGTCCGTGAGACTTGGATACCAAGTAAATAAAAAGGGTAGAGAAACATATCCTATCAGAAGTTGATTTTAGATATCTCTCTTGATATATAAGATCACAGTCTCTAATGATTTTCCCAATTTCTCTTCATATAAACTGGTTTATTTAGTCATCATCTCTAGACGGCCGCTTTATGTGATTAAACCAGATAAAATATATCATAACCAAAAACCAACATTGAATTTGAAAATTGTATCTCAGAAGATTATATTAATTTAATAAAATTTTGAAAAGAAAAAAGATAGAGATAAATGTTGAAGAAAATGGAAAATCCTATAACGGTTAGAAACAGAACACAAAGAAAAGGAAAGTCTGAAGAGGCTTGAGTATCAAGTAAGTAAACGTGTGCTAGAGAAACAAACCCAAACCTATCAGGAGTTGGTTTACGATACTCTCTCTTTATATACAAACACGTAAGGTCACACTTTCTAACAATACAAATCATTCTCTCCACTTTCGTTGCTTCCAAACCCTATTTTTTCAGTCGCGCGAGAAAGAGAGAGAGAAGGATGGAGAAGCATGAGTTCTTAGAACTGTTTGAAGCTGCGACCAAAGCTGCAAAATCTGCTTCGAGAGGAGACGCTAAGAACTCTCCTGCGGTCTCTAGGTGCGTCGAAGCCATAAAGCGTTTGGGAGAAGCTCCGGAGTCGCTTGCTTACGAGATGGTCATCGATCGCAAATACACTCAAATTGGAAAGAGTCACGGCCTTTTCACGGAGCACAAAAACCCTAGAATCCAATCAGAGGGAAAGATTCTTTACTCTCTTTGGCTCAGATATCTCTACGCAACTGGAAGGAAAGAGAGCTCACGACCTCGTGATCCGCCGGTTGTGAAGAAGGAGAAGAAGCTTGTGAAGGAGGAGATGATTTCGACGACGACGGGGGATTCTAACCGAGACAAAGTGCGTGAGATTCTTCACAAGTCCTTGTCTAAAGTCGCTAACGAGGTTGTTGTCGAGATGAAGGAACTTGTGGTTTCTTGCGATTCTTGGACTGTGGCTGCTTCGGTTGAATCTGCGATGTTTGAGAAACTAGGTTCTTTCGAAGGGACTCAAAAAGCAAAGTACAGATCCATTCTTTTCAACATGGGAGACAGCAGCAACCCAGATTTGAGGAGGAAAGTGATGTTCGGTGAGATCAGTGGAGAAAGACTGGTGACGATGGAGAAAGAAGAGATGGCTAGCCACAAGATTCAGTTGCAAGTTCAAAACATCAAAGAGAAAGCCAGAGTTAGGGAAGAGAATCGAGTAAAGAGTATGATGATGTTTCAGTCAGACAGTATGATCATGACTTAAGCACAAAATATAGATTCTCAGTTTATTAAATTGTATATTAATTAGTCTCTTGTCTTAGTGTTGTCTCAATGTAAAAACACTTTAAAAGTTCTGCGTTGCCAAGTTTAATTTGCAACTCTTGTCTTGTTTCATCTGTTAAAAACAAAGTACATATATCTTCTCAGGTCTTATTACATGATTTGATTCAATGTTTTGTCTGCCAATCATATATACTAAGTTTCTGCTCTTATTTTCAGTCATTGCTGATGGATCTCGGATCCTCTCAGAACATAGAGCTAGGGTTTCTGTATTACGTGCTAAACAAGGAAAAGACAAGTTGATTAGTGGCTGAACTAACATATGACAATAAGGCAAGTCTCAGTTAATTAATTGCATATTAGAATATTTAACTGCTGCTGCTATGCTAATGTGGCAACTCTTCACTATGGCAATAAAGACAGGATTGGTCTCAGTTTCATCTCGTAAGCAACACCAAAATTTGGAGACCGAATGCAAGCTTCACCTCAAGAAGCTTTGCGTAACCCTGATCTCTTAGGCAAGTGAAGCTCAAAATTGGCAACAATGGCCGATTGAGAAAGCACAAACCCTAATCTTAGGATCAAATCATCATCAGTTCACCAAAGATTAATGATTGATTTTCTATTGCAAAGTTCCCATCTTTTTCTGCTTCTGGTAAACCAGTTGCCAGTTTCGGCCTAACCGGCTTTAATCTCTGGTTTCTTTAGTCATCTCTAAACCATTGAGCTATCTCTTTAAACCAAATAAAATACATCACACCCAATAATCAACAGTATCTTATAAACTAAATTTCTTAAAATTTCAAAAACAAAAAAGGAAAATCCTTTTAACAGCCAGAAACAAAAACGAGGAGAAAGAAACTTCGGGGGAAACTTGGCAACCAAGTAAAAGTGTAGAGAAACACAATAAAAAGAACAATTTTGTGCCGAACGATTTTCCCAAAAACAGCAATTGAAGTGACACAAAAACACCAAGCAACTGAATCACAAGTGCTGCTCATAGTAAAAGAGGTTATAATCTCTGAAAACTCTCTTTTTTTTTTGGGCTGCCCTAATGATTTAATCCTCCTCGCTCTTATTTTCAGCCACTGTCTTTTCCGATACATGTTCGTTGCTACACTCAACTTGCTCATCCTGGACTGACTTTTCAAAGTGTTGTGGATCCAGATCGTCTAAGGCTGGTGAATCTGCTTCTGTCGAAGGAAGTTTGGTATCAACTCCGATAATTTCAGGTTCAGAACTTTTACGACTCTCAACTGATTCTTCCTTCATTTCAACAAGATGATCATCCGATGAGATTTCGTCATTCTGACTTGTAAGAAGAGCTTCTTCGTTGACAGATGACTCTACTGTTTCCTCTTCGTCCCCTTTGCTGTTGTCGACGGAATCTTCTTTAGTGGTGTCAGCGGTAGGTTCACATGCAAGATGTTGATCATCAGCTTCTTCTACAAGTGGTGATTTCTTTGATTCATCATCCTGAATGGAAGAGCTCGCAGGAAGGTCTGTCTCCTCTTCAGTAACACTTTCTGTCTTTGATCCCAAACCTTCAGGATTTGTGGAAGCAGGAAAAGACTGGAAAGTGTCCCAATCATCATCATCATCTTCGTCATCATTTTCTTCCTCGGTTCCACTATCTACTGTGCTAGCCTGATTTAATGATGTTGGCACAGTCGACAATGTTTCTGCTTTAACAACAACAGCAGAAGAGGTAACTTTCTCAGGTGTTGCTACCACAGGTGCTGGTAATTTGATATCCATTGGTGGAACCAATGATTTTGGCTTCAGAGAGGAGTTATCTTGAGAGACGGAAGCACGGATGATATCCTAACATCAGATGGACAAGGAAGCCAATTAGACAAATCTCTCAAATTTTGGCATGCAAAATGCTTAACCCCACAAGAAAAATATTAATTGATTCTATCCTGATTTTAAGCTTCTATGCTATAGACAAGTTTGAATTATCGGGAATATGAAAAAAGTTCTTATTACTCAAATCAGAATGAATGCAGCCACGAACCTGAAGCTGCTGCCGGTGAGTTGTTGGCAGCGACAGCAAAACATCCTTAAAGTGAACAGCTGAAGAAGGCAACTGAGCTAGATGGGACACAAGGCGCACAGCTACATTTCTTAACTCGAGGACTTCCTGGTATTGATCCATAAAAACGCAAGACGTTGAAGTTTACGAACTGCCTTAATAGGGAGCAACATATTTTTAATGCAGAATTTACAGGCCGGGGTATGAATGGAACCTGAGAAACGCCATCTGAAGTCTTAGAGAAAACCACAAGTACGGATTCTAGAAAAAGCCTCATGAATCCCTTCTGAAGTTTATCAACATTTGAGTACATTTGAAGTAGCATTATGAACCGCAAGCATTCACCAGCTATAACCACCGATTCTTTATTCATAGGTTTCTATCCAAGAAAAAGGAATAAGAAACAAGTCAGTTACCATAGTGTTTTAACATAAAAGAAGAATTTCAGTTTTCTGTTGATAATTGAAGGAAGAAACGAGAAAACAACCAGAAGCGCCCTCTGCATCAGACTGACAATATCTCCAATAAGTTCCCCAACAAAGAAGATCACAAAACTTTTCTCCTCAGTGTTGTTGTAACGCTGTACCAAGCTTTTTAGCACTTGTAAGGCAGTAACTTGAACCTGCATATTTTTGAACCCATACTGTTAAGAGCTTGACAACTGATATATGACAAGGAGGCCAGTCTCAGTTACCTGCATACTGGAATCTTTAACTACCGCTGCTATACTAATGTGGCAACTCTTCAACACCCCAGTACAGATAGAATTGGTCTCAGTTTCATCTCCTGGACAGTGAAGCTCGTAGGCAAACTTAGCCAGTGAAAATAGTTGTTCAAGACAGAATGCAAGCTTCAACTGAAGAAGCTTGCGTATCCCTGATCTCTTGGTGTCCACAAGATGGATACCGTCGATACAATCTTTAGTCAGATCACCAACCATGTGTACACAAGCACCAAACATTGCTCCTAGATTGACCCTACTATCCGCAGCAACAGCATCTGCAATTAACGATTAGATTAAACAGTGTTTACAAACTTTTCAAGGTGTCCCAGATAAGAATTGTATTTTGTATATGCCTTAATCTAAGAACAAGTTATTGTTTCGACACCTGTAGCTAAAATGATAGTGTCCCTTATTTATCATACTTATCCCATTAACTGCGGATTAAATTTTCATACCAGTTGAAGGTTTCTGTGACGAGGTTCTGGTAAGCTTAAGCAATAACTCATTGGTGGACTTCACAATCTCAAGAGCTTTTGGTAAGTAGGCATCAGTGGGGACTTGCCGGATGCATTTGTACCCACTTAACAGTAACGCCAGAGGTGCCGACATCAAACGATTCTGCATCATACCATCAATCATCAGTTAGATGAGAGGAGTGCACTAAATAAAGCAAATATCCAGAAATGCAACAGATAAAGCAGAAATCGTTCAAAGTCTAAACCTTACCTTCAACTCAAAACGTGTCACTAGTGTCTTTACGGAGATAAATACAGTAGACAGCAAAATATCCCAAATGTCATCATCATCTGGCGAAATTTCATTATGCCTGAAACGGAAAAGAAGAAGCCTTTGTTATACTTTCGTCCATATGCAACTTCCCTGACATGAGTTTTCAGTTTTTTTTTGAAATAAACAGAACTGGACACAATTTTCAAAAATGCTCACCTATGAAGAATTTTGAACAGGTACCCCAGACAGAGTTCAATGGTCGAGTAGGCAAACTGCTCAGATTCAAGAAAATCTTTTGGACAGGTTTGGGAAATCTGTTAAAACGTGAAAACAAAACGGCATAAATAGTTGCATTTTTTTCTGGTGAACAAGGCATATATAGTCCTGAAAAGTTAATCCGAAATCATTTGGTACGAGGGAACTCATCTAACACTGGTATTATGACAATGAAATAGGTAATATATGTTGCTATGCCTATGACAGCGTAACAGAAAATGATGAATGATATACTATTTTCTCCTACAAGCGAAACGTATGTTTTTGTTCAAACAAAATAAAGGAAAAAGGTACAAAGAAAGAATATCAATATACAAATGGCCTCGAACCTCATTTTCAATCTTAGAAGTGAATAATGCAAGCTAAAAATGCTCTAGAAACTAAAATTCCCATGAGGAGATAGTCTTAGTAACATCAACAAGTCATGTACCTGTTGTACTACGGATACTGCAAGAACATCCCATGAACTGTCCATATAAAAGGAATACGAGAAAACCTGGATAAGTCACAAAAAGAAATGGATCCAATCAGAGTAGTGAAAAACTAACCATAGCTAACAGACTACTGCACGTGGACATTGATAAAGCAGAAGCCAATCAGGAAAAAGAAAAAAAATGCGGGGTGGAGTAGATCTGTGTTCCAAAGAGGGAGCATGTAATTGCTTCAACCACTATTAATTCCTTTCATTAGCTAATGACATAAGGAGTATGAGACAAATATTAAAGTAAATTAAATAATAATTGATGTGGACCTACCTGCAATAGTTCTTGGCAGAGATCTATGCTAAGAAAGCCACTGGTGAAAAATCTTTCAGCAGAAAGAGATAGGAAAACTGGTAAAGCAATTTCATGTAACTTTAGGCCCTGGAATGAAGATTCCTTAATGCTGGAGCCTCCACTATTTTTTATTTTAGTTGAGCCAAAAGGTATAACTTGTGTATTAGAGCCTGGATGCATCCCCTGAAATAAGACAAGTACAGCAAAGCCCCACAGAAACTGATAATCTTCAACCTCTAGGGTAACCATGCGATGTCTAGATATCAAGGACCTATCAGAAAATCCTTCCACGCTATGATTCACAGGAATTGCATCCAGAACCAAAGCTTGCAGGATCACAGGCCATGCCTCATCTAGACAAGGCTGCAGCCTTCTTGACACAGTATATGGCGGGATTTCATCTAAGATCGAGAACTGCTGCAGCAAATCAAAATGTCTTATTAGAAGACAGGGGAGCACAAGGATAGAAGTCTTCAGCTAAAAGAGAGAAAATAATACTATTAAGTGTTGACTCACACTTCTTTTGGGGTTCTGAAATAAGCAAACATAACTGTAGCCCCTTAGGACCTGAATCCAGTACCTTCCAAGCAGGTCTGAACTCTTGGAAAATAATGGCAATAGCGCTTCAAATTCTACTGGCACCTCACCATGGTGTTTTCTCAAGAATGTAAATATGTAACACTTAAGTGAGGCATGTGCAGCAAGAAGCCTGATCTTGATCTACATTGCAAGAATAAGTCTACTCAATTAACGGAAAATAAAATTAAATGTTTTGTGGCTAACTCACCTTGCTTGTGACCCATTCAGCAAATGAAGGATAATATAATTCGTTGAAGTCATTGAGCGGACGTGAAAGTAGAGAGAATATGCGTTTGACTGCAACTTGATCACTGCTTATTATTCCACTTGTCATTATCTGAAATGATTACAGACATTAATTTAGCAACTTAAGGGGAAACAATCTGAAGGAAAGCCCATTACGGATGTCATGCTCACCTTTGTGGCCAACTCTAACCCAGCTTCAAGAAGAACAGGGCCAGAATTTGCATCCAGGGCAGTACGAACAGCAGATACCAGTTGAGCCTATTATGTTCAACTGTGAGTAAGTTTTATGTTCATTAAAATCTTAAATCAGTCTTTGTTGGTTACAATTTTGCATGAGGAGCACCTGATATTGTTCAAGCAGAAGATGTCCAGGAAGTTCAGGGTCGGCTACTGATTTGAACTGCAAAAGTATCACACAGTTATAAATTATTTTTGCTGTAAACTACCACACCAGATCAACAAGGTGACTTCGAGGCTAGCAAAATGCTGGCCACAAAAACATGTTTTCAGGCAAAGAATCGGGTGGTGGGAAAGGATAATCGAACCGACAACTTCTGAAGAACAAAAATGAAACCCAGAAAAGTGAGGGGAATGAGAACCACACGTAACCAGAAAGTCTCACCTTCTCAAGAATTGTGCTAAGAAGTCCAACTCCAATCGGCCTCATGTTTTCAAACTGAATAGTGCTTATCTGAAGAATTTGGTACACCTTGTTAAAATTCCTTCTGACCAATTTTCAGAATGCTTCAAATGGTGCTTTGAAAATTTAATTATCTTTCTTTACCTGGTAAGCAAGAGATATCAGTTCTTGTAGTTGAAGAACTAACCAGTCACCTGAGCTTTGTGTATCCGAAGCAAGTTTCCTTGCCAATGAAAGATCAAAATGAGCAGCATCCTTTCCTACAGCCTCTGGCAAAAGACTCAAACACCTAGAGTTGAAAAAATAGTTGGGTATTTTAGCTAAAAGGACATAATTCAGAACATAAACATATATAAATTAGTATACACTTTGACTAAGAGCTTCAGTAATAAGTTATTAGCTCAGAGTTAACTGAAGGTTAAGATTTCATTTAATAAAGCTGAATGCTATAACCCTTCACGAACTTACTAAAACTTGGTTCAGCATCAGCACACACTTTCAAGACATCAGTTGAAATTTTATTTTCCATCAAATTTTAGTTATGGTGAAAAACTATTCTGGGGCATTAGTTCAAAATATTGATGTCAAAGGTATTGACAAGAGAGGGAGAGCAACAAAAGCATCCCCCACTTACTCGGCTGCAAAAACTCTGGTTCGATATCTCAAGGCTTTGTCTTTGTCAGGACTGGCATGTACGGATTTCCCACTAGAGCTAGAAACCATGTCTTCATCATCATCTCCAAGGTTATCTCTTGCGCTGGAAGGATCATTTTCCGTACTGTTCGTTTCCGCACTTCTTCCAGTGGATGTTGCAAGAGCCTGTCAGAAGAAAAATTAATTTATGTCGGGGAAAAGGAGGCAGACCTAGACATATAATAACGCATAAAAACTCAAAATAGTCAGGAACATTTTGAACAAAATGGTGGCAATCGTGAGGAAACAGCAACGATAAGTTCAAAGAAAACCAATAAATTGGTACGAAAACCTCTTAGCTATTACCATGTTGCGGCATATTGAAATCCATCGAGATGGGCGTGATGGGCATGTCGCATAAAGAAGGCGTATCAAGGTACTAAGGATCAGGTTCCCAATCCTAGATGAACACAACAATTGGACTCGATCAATAAAGCAAGTTAATCAAAACTTACAACACAACATTTCCATTAGACAAAAAAATTACAGAAAGAACGATAGCTTACTCAGAATCTGTTTCTTCATCTAACATTTGAAATAAGTTACCTTCTATCTGCTCATCAATGACAGATACCTAAAAAACAAGAATACTATAAATTCCATGGTGCGATAAATTTCAAGACTATAGGATTCTGGAAAGAAAAATCAAGATCAAAGCATGCTGTTTACCGGGTCTTTCTCAATTAGATGCCGAAGAGTTGATACAGAGAGGCGCCTAATTATTGGCTGTTTTACAAAAGATATAAACTAGTTTTAATCATGAACCCCTTGAAGGCTTGCCTAAGGAAAGAAGAGATAGCGAAGAAAAAAACCTGTCTTGATGTCAATGTCAGTAACAGATTCTTCACGTGTGAATGCACTGAAACGGCTTGTGGAGCAAAAAGAATAAGCTGCTGGGTAAAACGGACGCTCCTGAAAACATTTAGATGTACAAATAGTTAAGCTTTAATAATACAGTAGTAACAATAGGTTAAAATGATTGTGACAAGGAGAAGAATTCACATACTCAAGCAGGGTCGGAATTTCTTGCCAGGAACTAATCTCTGCAATAACAGACTGCAAAAAAATTATTTAGAACGAGAAAAATAGAATTCCTTGCAAACAAATGCATGTATCTTCCTTTGCTTATCCAACAAGGTCAACCATAGAATACATCATTTAATGAAATATGGAGTTGAAACTTTTGTGGTATTCTTGTAGAATGCATCTTCCTGTTCTGAAAGACAAGGTTCAAAGGTCCAGAATAGTACCTTGCAGCGTGAAAAGAGAATGCTGCCAGGAGCAAGCTCAGGACCAAGGACAGCGACAATAGCATTAATAAGGCGCCCAATGCCTTGGGAAAGATCGATCCATCCACTTTCTTCACCCAATAAAATGTCCAAGGCAAGTCCTAACGCTGCCTAGTAATGTATACAGAACAAGAATGATACATGAGACAGTGTATGGAATACCAAATCAAGCTCGGGAAATAAAGTTCTCTCAATAGTTAGAAAATCTAACTAAGCACCTTATATGAGGATGGCAAAATTTAGTAAACATCTGAAAAGTGGTAATATGGACTGTACCAGATAATTTCTCTTTGCCAAGCATAATCAGATTCAAGATCAACTAAGTTAGCCAAAAATTTCTCTTAATTTCGGTTCAGATTGACAACTAATCAGACACCAACAGCCAGAACACCAAAATGAGATCATTTTAAACTGAACGGCAAAATTTGAAAAGTGTCCATAAAAAAGTCCCAGTGAGCTACGATATAGTTTTACCTGAACATGAGATACGAATGATAAACCAGCAGCTTCAATGGTCAAAAGAAGCCCATGCAAGGCCCAGATCTTAAGACCAAGAACGGGAGTTTTGGCCAAAGATGAGACTGAACTAACAGTAGCGGGTACTAAGGTCGACAATGCCATTCCTCCTGCACTGCAGGTCATGTGCACAACAAAATTTTAGAATATAACAGATCAACATAATTGAGTATTCAATGTGTAAAATAATATGTATCTGCAAAGATGGATAATGTTTGAGCTTAACTGCTGTTAAAGCATCACAACCAAATACATAGCAAGCTACTTTCCAAATTTATTGATATTTCACCACATAATAAACAGAATGTTCAAGTTAGAAGCCAAAGTCCACCTGTGATGGATGCAGCCAAGTGCAAGAGCAACGGATCCACCATAGTTTGGATCTGTTATCCCATTTAGTTCGCCAAGAAGCACTCTGGTCTATTTATCACCATACAAAACATATGTGAGAAATAGATTTTTTTTTTTTTCTGATACTTCCCTATCACTAAAGATAAGACGAACATTTAAACCAAGAAAAAAAAAGTGAACAATCAAAAGCAGAGGCATATGCACTAAAGTACGGTCCCGTAAACATCCAATTTTAAGGAGCATAAAGATAGGGTCCCAAAAGATTGCTTTCTATAGATTGTGGACAGACCATTCTTGCTGTAAAGATGTCATTTCCAAGACGAGCTAGGAGACCAAGACCCTCACATGCTGCCCTGCGTTGCGATGCACAGATGTCTCCCTCTGTTAAAATATTCTGTTGCAACAGAAACATCAGATAATATATAAGAAAATAAGTGAATCAAGCTTCAGACTATGTTCATATTCCTGAACTAGTATAAGAAAATAAGTGAATCAAGCTTGAAACTAGGTTCACAATCCTGAACTAGCATCTTTACTTGGAATAAAATACCTGAAAAATGGCTTGCACTGTGCTTAATACCTCTGTCTCTAGTTGCTGAGAACGTAGAGCATGCAAAGCCTGTAAGAAATAAATTTCAGGCACATTATCCTCCTTTTAACAAGAAGTAAATGATTTGAACTCAGATACAGTTCATTTCTTCAAGACTGTAGTCGGCATCGTAGCACAACACCTCCATACTGAAAGAATATTGCTTAGTTTCATTCACTTATCAGCTTTATATATAGACCAAAATGTCTCTGATCCTCTATCGAATGTTCTGTTATATGTGTATTTTCTAGCATTCCAACATCACCGAGTTCAGAACTCAGTATCCTAAACGAGGTAGAGTAACAAACTCACCAGAATATGGTTGTTACTTGTACCTTTACCATACAACTTTCTTAACTAACGTTATACCAAGGTTCGCTAAAACACACAAAACTCGTATACAACTATTGGGAGCACCTTTAATCCGGCAAGAAGACCCGCACAGATGTTAGTCAAGCTGGCAGTACGCCATTGTTGCTTCTTTCTAGCTTTCATACACTGTTGTATGACCGAAAGAAGTGAAAGCATCCCACGGCTATCCTGAGAAGAAAAGGTTACGATTATTTCAGACAACCAAAATGACAAACATTATTGCAAAACAAGGACCTATCTGGACATAAAATAATCACAAACCTGCGAAGCAAACATGATACCAAAGCAGAGAACCATCTGATTCACCAATGTCTTTTTCACAGTCTCTGGCTTCATAATTACGGAAGTTTTGAGTAAGAATTGAGAATAAATAACAACGGCAAGTCTGTAGCCAGAAAATAACAAATTACCATCAAAGTGCATTGCGCTTACCAGAGGAAAACTAGAAACTTTACTTTCCCATACACTTGGTGCTAGACCATCTTCTCCGCCTTGAAAATAGCGAAGCTCATCTTCAAACCAATCCCTGGATTAAGATTCATAAGAACTTACATTTCTTGGGGAATACTAGCTTTATATGGCGTGATCAAGAATGTGTGAGGAAACAAATGCAGCAAAATTCCTTAGGGAATGCAAACTAATAAATAAAGATGAAGACTAAGGCACCTGCCAGGAATCCAAGGACCAAGCCATGCATCTCTTTTGTCAAGGAGTGCCTTCAAGCACGAGTTTTCCTCAAATCCGGAAGGATCCCTTTCATTTAAACAGACATAAAGTAATGACTAGTTAAGCGACTAACACAAAGATTTACCAAACCATGTTGTTAGCATACATTTATAAAGGTATTTTAGAGAAAGCAGCAGTTAGGAATTGCATTAATCATTACCTATATGGTGCTGTGCATAGCTGAATAATTTGCTGATGCTCACTTTTATAGGCCAAGGGATCTGGGATGGACTGATAAGCTATCAATACTCTTATGATGAGCGTATCGACCAAAGTTTTGACATCAGGTAACCGTTTGTTGGCCATTGCCGATACATAAGACAAAGCGCTGCTTAAAACAAGATTTTGTCAACTCAATCATCATACAGGTAATGGATAAGAGAACTTGCTATCAAATGAAAATAGCTAAATTATTATGATTGGCAATTACAGGCAGGCAAACAAAACTGTATGAAGCATCAGTATGTAATACCTACGGAGGTTTGCCAGTACTGGTTGAAGCAGAATACCATCCTCACAAGAGACAAAACGTCGCACAAAAGCTGTGAGTGCGTCAACTGCAGCCGACCACACCCTACAAAAAGGATAACACTGATCAGTTGCTTTTTATCAAGAACAAAAAGTAGAGTCGTCACTTTTGTTGCTCTTGGACATGAAGCAATCAGGGAGATCAGCTCTCTCATACCAGCTATTAGTGTGTCAAAAATAAACTGACAGTGTTTGAAAACTAGTGTGAGCCAAATTTATTATAAAGGCATGTGCGTTGCTTCCAGATGTCTCAAATGAAAGATAAACATGGTTCGCTAGTCGCTACCACGAGCTAAAACAAGGCTTAATGCATCAGAGGCCACTTACCTTAATGTAGATTCCAATTCTGCATGTTGTTTGATCAACTGCTCTGGGTTTCCAGTAAAGACGTCAGTCCACAAGATAAGAATATCAAAATCTTGGTCCCCAAACTCCTGGACAATAAAGTAGAACTGCATAAGACAATGGAGGCTCCGGACACACCGTTCAAGACCAGGATAAAACATTACCTCCTTTGGCATAGAATTTAGTAGGGATGATAACAATAACCATCCAGCTTCCTTTTCACTTGAGGCGACTGTGATATTTCTCCTGGACTCTGTTAGCATCTTTTTTGAAACTTCAAGCACTGACCTTGGCAGTCTGTGAACAGGAAATACAAGAAAAGTTTTGCAATTAGATTAGTTGAAGTTCTGAATTGGCTTTTAAGGAAGTCATGGTAGCTTGAAAACTATTTTGACTATCTAACATAAAAATATCCTATGTATCTGTCATGCCACGCAACTATTTGATTAGGAATAGGAGGAAATGACAAACTCTGAGAAACTATCGGGTTGTCTACGGTAATAAGCATGGTGGCAATTTACAGGATTACTAGGAAGATTGCTTCATCAGCTCAGAGACATAAAAAATACGACGCCTACATGCAAGAATCCAATGCCCAACAGCGATAATTTGTTGGCACAAGCATTAACATTGAGCATGAAGTGGTGAAACGGTGAATAAGATGTGACCATGAGGGAGCTGTGAAGACTCTTACCTAGCAGGATAACCAAGAGAGAGTCCAGGAGAAATGGAGACTAGAGCTGCTAAAGTTGCAGCTTGCCCATGCAAAGAAGCAAGATCAGTTTTCAATTTGCCTCCCTACAAAAAAAGCAGTGGCGAATTACAAGTCATTCCCCGTCATGAAATTGTTACAGTAGATAATGTCTATCTCTAAAGACTTAAAAGGTGAAGATATTCAATTAGATGAAGGCCAAGGACGCCATAAGCATTCATGATTTGCATTCATCTTTTTTATTTCACCATATAGATTTTCACTGATAGACTTTCTTGTTTTGCATTCATGACATAACATTCCGTAGAAAAACATGATAGAAATGCAGCAGGCCATGCATGCATGGTGATTAAATATGGGATTAAAAAACACATGTCAAACTCACTAGAGACTCAAAGAACCATATACTATTAAAAGAAAACCAAGTCAGTATTACCTTTTCAAAGGATAAACTTTCCCGTAAAGCATTAATAGTGGTTACAGCATAAGAAGTCAACCCACCAACGCAGGTGGGATCAACCTCAGCCAAAGTACGTAAAGTTAAAGCAGCCTCAACACGTACCTGGAAACACACAAGTTTAATTTTGTAATTTATGCATTTACAATTACAATTGGGTTGTCATTTGACCCAATGTACCCCAGATATTCATGTTTGTATGATAGGCAAAACAAATAAACGCTGCAAAAAGCTGAGTCTGAATATTCAGTATATCAAACAACTACATTCAGAAGAGCACCAATAAATTACTTTGATAACGGCTTCTTCCAACCCTCTATTTCTATGCATACAGGTTCTGTTT